>JAFFST010044737.1:22151-45889 GCA_022414735.1 Noturus placidus | reverse complement strand
TTTGAGGCCTGAAATGTGGCAAAAGGTCGAACAGTTCAAGTGGGCCGAATACTTTCGCAAGGCACTGTAGCTTCTGATTAGCCCACTTTGATTTCTATCGTTTAATTTGTTTGTGGTTTGGCATGGCTCTCATCCCCACCCTTTCCGTGTCATTGCTCTGTCTTCTCTGACCATCTCTCTGTGTCCCAGCTCAATGTCAGAACTGCTTTAAACATGCCTGAACATGAGCTGTAGGCAGGATGACCCTGGGCCTCTCTTTAACCACTCTTCCATCCAAAACAGCTCTTTGAGGATGCATGAAACATCATTACTCCAAATTTCCACACAAGGCCTCAGTAGACAGGCATGTGTGCCAGGAGGAAATATTCTGTCAGCCATTTGTTCCTCAGCGAATTGGGTTTTCAGGCACAGACATGAGTTTTCTGATGTTATGTATTCTAAAAATGAAATTGTATTATGCGCCGTTTCATTCTTGCTAGATATTCATGTGCCAGTCTTGTGGAATGCTTGTTCTATTGTGGAGATGTTTCTGTGGTTTATTAGATTTTTTGGGATTAACTTAATTGGATTGAGAGTAATTAAACAATTTATTGGATTTGTATGTTTACTGTTTCTCAAACCATCCAATTAGAGCAGGTGTATTTTGTCTTGTTAGCATTAATATTCACAAATTGTGTAACTACCGTATTTTCTGCGCCATAAGGCGCACCTTATTATAAGGCGAAGTCTCAATTACGGAGTCTATTTCTGTACTTAACCCATACATAAGGCACACTGTGTTATAAGGTCGCAAAAAAAAAAAAGGTAACAGTGAGTTAAGTTGAACTTTATTCTACTATTTAACAATACACTCACATTATTTTTTTAATCAATCTTCTCCCACAAATCCATCAAAGACCTCATCTTCTGTGTCTGAATTGAACAGCTGGGCAATTTCGCCATCAAACATGCCGGGTTCCCTCTCATCATTTTTGGAGTCAGTCTTGTTGCCAGGTGGCTGTTCAGCAATGGTGCCGGCTTTCGCGACAGCTCGGACAACAGTTAAAGCAGATACCTTAGCCCAGGCATCCACAATCCATTCACATATGGTGGCGTAACTCGCCCGGCGCTGCCTCCCAGTCTTAGTAAAGGTGTGTTCGCCGTCTGTCATCCATCACTCGCAACTTCACTTTGAACGCCCTGTTTACACCAATGTCCAGCGGTTGGAGTTCTTTTGTTAATCCTCCCGGAATGATGGCAAGCTCCGAATTCATTTGCTTCACTCGGTTTTTCACAGTAGCGGTGAGATGGGTGCACATGGAGTTGCAGATCAACAGGGACGGTGATGCGTGGAAAAAAACCATCCGGTCTCCTTACATACACCTCTCTCAGCCACGCTCTAGTTTTCTCCTCGTTCGTCCAGCCCTTTTGATTGGCCTTAATGATGACTCCGGCTGGAACCTTTTCTTTTGGCAGCGTCTTCCTCTTAAAAATGACCATAGGTGGTAGTTTCTGTCCATTACTGTGGCAACCAAGAACAGTGAAAGCCGACTTCTCATGCTCCGTGGTGCGTATCGAAACCGTGCTGGTCCCCTTTTTCTCCACAGTATGGTTCACGGGGATGTCAAAAGTGAGGGGGACTTTGTCCATGTTGGAAACGTGATTGGGCCACGTCGCTTTGTTCCCGCGGAAACTCTTTTTCGTCTTCTTAACTTCATTGATATTCAATTCTTTCGCAGCTGCTCTATTCCCATTTACAACCGCGTAACTGATGGCTTGTAGTTTGAATTGTGCCTCGTAAGCATGTCTCTTCACTGGTGCCATTTTCGGGGGTCCTTAGACAAACAAATGTTGTTTTGCAGCATACCGGTAGTATACCTACCGGAGGCGTGGTGGAGTCAAGTACGTATTACCTAATGTTCTTTGATTGGTTCATCGCTGCCAGTGTACGTATTACGTCCCCGTGTCAGCGGGAAATGGTCCGAAATTCAATCAAGCGGAGCACTTACCAAAGTCGCAAAACAACATTTTAACAGATTTTGGAACTGCAGTTTGGAACAGAAGTGCACACATAAGGCGCACTAGATTGTTAGGCGCATGGCCGATTTTTGAGAAAATTTAAGGCTCTTAGGTGCGCCTTATAGTGCGTTAAATATGGTATAAAAAAGTGCCTGTAAGAGTAGATTGTTGGAGATCTTGAAATGTACGCTTGGTTTAAGCACGTGCTACTCTGTCCTTTTGTCTTGACTTATTTGTTGTCGATATACCATGTTGTCACTTCAGTAATCACACCAGAGGGCACATAAAAATAAAATAAAAGCCTATAAAGGTCTTTGAAAGGCCTCTCTCAGCTAAATAATGTACCTAAATGTACGCGATTGCCCTCAACAAGCCACAACAGAGGTTAATTTATAGAAAACTGGAATCACTGAACTCTGGGAAGATGTTTTTAATGACACATTGATCGATTTTGCTACAGTATTGTTCAAGTGATTTGTTCGATCCGCTAAAATATTTTGCTGGGTCCACCATTTGAGGACCCCTGCTCTAAAGGATGTGCAGGCATAACAAAGCATCTTGAATAGTTTTTATATGAATTATGGGTAGAATCAGATCTTGAAATCTAGGAAAATATTGATGCTATGTGGGGTGAAATATGACTATGAACTATATATATTGTTACTAGTGCAGTGAATTAGACTTACAGTATCTCACAAAAGTAAGTACACCCCTCACATTTTTGGAAATATTTGATTATATCTTTTCATGTGACAATACTGAAGAAATGACACTTTGCTACAATGTAAAGTAGTGAGGGTACAGCTTGTGTAACAGTGTAAATTTGCTGTTCCCTCAAAATAACTCAACACAGCCATTAATGTCTAAACCGCTGGCAACAAAAGTGAGTACACCTCTAATTGAAAATGTCCAAATTGGGCCCAAATTGTCAATAATTTGTTTGGCCACCATTATTTTCCAGCGCTGCCCTAACCCTCTTGGACATGGAGTTCACTAGAGCTTCACAGGTTGCCGCTGGAGTCCTCTTCCACTCCTCCATGACGACATCACTGAGCTGGTGGATGTTAGAGACCTTGTGCTCCTCCTCCTTCAGTTTGAGGATGCCCCACAGATGCTTAATAGGGTTTAGTCCATTACCTTCCCCCTCAGCTTCTTTAGCAAGGCAGTGGTTGTCTTGGAGGTGTGTTTGGGGTCATTATCATGCTGTAATACTGCCCTGCGGCCCAGTCTCCAAAGGGAGGGGATCATGTTCCGCTTCAGTAGGTCACAGTACATGTTGGCATTCATGGTTCCCTCAATGAACTGTAGCTCCCCAGTGCCGACAGAACTCATGCAGCCCCAGACCATAACACTCCCATCACCATGCTTGACTGTAGGAAAGACACACTTGTCTTTGTACTCCTCACCTGGTTTCCGCCAGACACGCTTGACACCATCTGAAAAAATAAGTTTAACTTGGTGTCATCAGACCACAGGACATGGTTCCAGTAATCCATGTCCTTAGTCTGCTTGTCTTCAGCAAACTGTTTGTGGACTTTCTTGTGCATCATCTTTAGAAGAGGCTTCCTTCTGGGACGACAGCCATGCAGACCGATTTGATTCAGTGTGCGGTTTATTGTCTGAGCACGGACAGGCTGAACCGCCCCCCCCACCCCCCCACCCCATCAAGCTCTGCAGCAATGCTGTCAGCACTCGTATGTTTATTTCCCAAAGACAACCTCTGGATATGACGCTGAGCACGTACACTCAACTTCTTTGGTCATCCATGGCGAGGCCTGTCCTGAGTGGAACCTGTCCTGTTGTAAACTGCTGTATGGTCTTGGCCACCGTGCTGCAGCTCAGTATCAGGGTCTTGGCAATCTTCTTATAGCTTAGGCCATCTTTATGTAGAGCAACAATCATTTTTTTTCAGATCCTCAGAGTTCTTTACCATGAGGTGCCATGTTGAACTTCCAGTGACCAGTATGAGGGAGTGTGAGAGCGATAAAACCAAATTTAACACATCTTCTCCCCATTCACACCTGAGACCTTGTAACACTAACAAGTCACATGACACTGGGGAGGGAAAATGGCTAACTGGGCCCAATTAGGACATTTTCACTTAGGGGTGTACTCACTTTTGTTGCCAGCGGTTTAGACATTAATGTGTGTGTGTTGAGTTATTTTGAGGGAACAGCAAATTTACACTGTTACACAAGCTGTACACTCACTACTTTACATTGTAGCAAACTGTCATTTCTTTAGTGTTGTCACATGAAAAGATATAATCAAATATTTACAAAAATGTGAGGGGTGTACTCACTTTTGTGAGATACTGTATGTAGTCACTTATCGAAGGTAATGTCATTAAAAGTGCTGAGAAACAGTTTTGTATTTGATTTGATTGCCACCGCCCGACTCATTATGACTTTTCCTCATCCTCTCATACTGCAAATATCCGGGACTCTGGCCACTCATCCCAATTCCGTGCATCGTCTTGAACAAACGTCCATCTGATTCAATCATTTGACCATCCGCTTGCAGATGAATAACACGTAGTATTTGTGACATGAAAGAAGTGTCTTGATCAGTCAGGCTGTCTTTCGGGATCCCGACTCGGGAGATAACACAGAAGAGTGCCGCCGCAACATTATGTGCAGAGATTTGGCGGAAAGGCACTGCTTCCGGGTATCGCGTTGCATAGTCCACTAGAAAAAAGCACAAAGCTCTCATCGTGCACAAAGCGATGCCCTCGTGTAGTTCTGTCTAATAGCCAGACAAGGCCCATGCCAATTCGTTTGAAGGGGACCTTGATTAATGGGAGTGGGTGCAATAGCGCTTTTGGTGTGGCTGGCAGATTCAAGAGCTGATATTCGTGACATGCTGTGCACCACCTGCGAACATCGCCATGAATGCCCAGCCAATAGATGCGGACCATGAGATGACCCAGGTTTTTATCCTAACCGAAGTGCCCCTCCATGGGATAATTTTGTGCCGGCTCGAATAATAATTCTCGACTGCTCCTTGGAACCAACAACTGGATCGTTTCCTCCAGCATGAGTGTCCTGAGTGACTCAATATAGCCTATATGATATAATTTTGTCCCCCAAATTAGTGGATGGGTGAAGCAAGGATTAACCGGTGCCTCCATGATATATTTTCACTCCTGAAATTTAATGTTGACTAGCACCAGCAGATATTTGTGAACATCTCCATGCACACACCTCACCTTCACAAAACGTGCTTTTCCCAATGCCTCACTTTGACCCAAATCTGGTTACATCCTGAATCCACCAATGTGTGATATGTACCCCCTTGAACAATCACTGGTATGCAATATGTACCAGCTTCATCTGGGGCAGCCTGTGGTGTGTCGGGTATCCAGAACAATGCTCCCACCTCTTTCACGTGGCATTGGTTTTGGAAATGCCAAGGTTCCATTCAACGCCAGGACACCAGGCTTTACTACCACACCTGCAGTTTGGGATTCATCCATCTGGGGGAAAGTAGAGATACAGGGAAAGGGGGAGGGAAAGAACGGGTTCGGGGAGAGGGTCTCCGTGGTATGGGTCCTCGTCTCCGTGGAGCAGGTACGGGGATACGATGGGAAAAGAGGTGGAGGTAAGAGAGCGTGAGAGAGAGAAGGAGGAAGGAGGGAGGGGTTCGCCTGCCTCTGGATACTCTGCCAGCTGGGCCGTCTCATTGAGTGACTGCGTCCCTTTCGGGAGTCGGGAGACATACTGCTCCAGCACCACGAGGTCGATCACATACTCGCCGGCATGTCCCTCAGCCAGCAACCACCTCCTGCAGGTGTCCCGGAGCTTCTGGGCGAATGCGAATGGGCAGCCGAGTTCACGAAAGGTTCGTGAATTAAAGCGCTGATGGCCCTGTTGTGGAGTGCGCCAGCCTGTTGCAAAATCACTCATTTCAGGTCCAGGATGTCCAACATATTGGCAACCGGTAGCTACTTGGCCGCGAGTTGGGCTTTGCCCAACAGGAGTGGCAAGGAGTGAGCCGCCCGCTGACACTCTGACCAAGCCCCGCACTGCTACGGAACGCCCATACAGTTCCAGGAAAGCTTTTGGGTCATCTTGCGATCCCATCTTCGTGAGGGCAACATGGGGGAAGAACCACAGCAGAAGCTGGAGCCGCGGCTAGAATAACGGCCTGCTGGTTCCGGCCCTGGAGCACCTGCCAGTGCGCTGCCTGGGTGTCGAGCTGGTCCTGGTTGTGATGTAACTGGAGGAGGGCCTGATGCTGGGTGTGGTGGAGGTTAGCGAGGGATGTGATGAGGTTGGCCAACAGTGAGGATTCCATGTCTGCGTCTTTCTCAGCTCCTGAGTTTCGGTACCAGTGTAGCAGGCTTTGCCTTCTCTGTAAAAACGAGGAAGCCGGAGGCAAGCTTGAGACAACTCAAAAAGGTGCTTTTTTTATTTTTCTTTCACTTTAAACATGCACACACACACACACAGCTTTGTGCTGTTTGCTCTCTCTGTCTCTCTTGAGCCACTCGTCTCTCCACTTTTTATACTCACATCTTCTCAATGAAACACAGAACATTCATTAATAGAATTCCCCTTAGGGGTGCATTCCTCACCACTCGCTTTCTCTGGCTCCACCCTCCATTCACAAATGTAATATTCATAGATTGTGTAATTATATAAAAAATGTCTAAGAAAATACTTTGAATTACTTTTTGCTGTATTTATAATTTTATTTTGGCCACAAGTGACGTAAATAGTTGCTTATTTTGAGACATTAAATCAACTATAATGATTCCCTATTGTTGCCTCGTGAATGCTGGGTCATGCCCTTACAACCCTTGAAATTCTGTGAAGTATGAGTTTGTAAACATGCTGAAGCTTTTTTTTATGCTGAACAATTTATCATGTGCCTGTATTGATGTAAAAAATTTTTTAAATGTTTTTGAAAAGGGTTGAGGAATGTGACGCACCGTAGAAGAGGTGTTTTGGGTAATGGGTTTCCTGTATTTCCATGCCCAAGCTGTGGCCTGTCACATGACAGATCCGGGGATCACTTGCCTCATGGTTTCTCCATGGAGTCTGGAACAATCTGGACTGCTTCTCCTAATTCTACATTGACTGGCTGAATGAGAGTGGGTGTTTATGCAGCCCTCTCTCCCTGTGCTACTCTTTGTTTCAGAGCATTTTGAATATGATGGAAGTGAAAACATGCTTGTGCAGGTTGAGGTTTTGTCTGCAGTAGCTTTGTGTTGGTTCGAGGTAGATTTCTAGTATAGCTACCAGTTTCGATGCACAACTGTGTTTTTGTAGAGGTCTTATTTACAACAAGGTTTACAATTTATGTCTGTTTAGTATCAGTGGTTAATCCTGATCTGTTCTCCAGCTCCTAACACTAATGCGGTTGTGGCGCAGGTGGTAGAGCAGGTTGTCCACTATTGTAGGATTGGCGGTTCGATTCCACTGATTATGTGCGATTATGGCCAAAATGATCATCACAATTATTTTGATCAATATTGAGATCTTGATTATTTATCACGATTATTCATTGATTTTAGGTACAATGTATTTGCACTTTCACATTTAAATAAAAGACCGCTGCTTTCACCTTCATGTTGTGCTAATGTATAAATCTTTGCATCAAATTAGACTAGTCCTTAAACAACAACTTCTCGTAGAAGCAAAATATAAATAAAATTGTATCCAAAATATAGTAAAAATAAAAACGGCATCAAGAAAATGAAATAAATTTAGATGTATGTAGAAAAGACAATAACAGGGTTTATAGAATGAGAGACTGTGCCAAATCACCAAATAGTGGTTTTGTATTGGAACCCAGAAGTTAGCATCTCACTGGTTCCCTCAACAAAAACCAAATAGGATTTTCACATAGGCTTTTGGATCAACAAAGGTTTACAATGCTAACACGTTTTGCCCATCAAGATAATTTTCACAAACTTTAACTACGTTTGAAGCCCAAATACAATCGCCAGAAATAAAAAAACTAACCGTATGCTATAAACAAACTACACCACGGTCGCTCGACTTCACCATCACCAAGCTTCCAACTACTTTTTCAAACTTGATTTAAAACATTGTCCATAATACGGATTTACTCTGTGGATGAATCTTCATCCATGTGTTTTGGAGGGAATTGCGCACAGCATACCTGAACCAGTTTATCTGCAAACAACGTCTGTAGTCCCATTTAGCAACATGTTAGCAACCGCCTTTTTCAATAGATGTAAAAGCTTTTTAAAAAAATCATGAGTGCAGTTTCACTGGTGTATTTTATAATCGTAGAATAAAATGTGAAAATATTTTGCACTTGTGTTCACTACAGACCGTATTTCAGGCTTTTGTCCAAAATCCCATTTAAAAACCCCATTGATTTGGGACGATTAAACCAGAAGGCCAAAAATTCTAACTCATTTCCTGGTTTTGGCATTAAAAAATGAAGTCATCCCTGTACTACTCTATGGTGATTGGCTGTAAGTCTAGGAAGTGCTAGATTTGATATGCAGCGGAGGATGAACTTTAAACGTCAATATCGCAGTCGATCATGTTCAAGTATTCGTGGGCAGTCGAAATCAAGATCAATATTCATTTAATTGTGCAGCCCTAATGGCATATTTGCACACTTTAGTGTATATATACAGTTCCCTCTGAACTGAGTGAATGGCAAGTCTGATTCATGCGTTTGTGCTATTCTCCAAAGACGTTTGAGATTGAAAGATTGAGGTCAGTTGAGAGTAGGTTTTTCGCTTTTTTATTTCCTGGTATTTACATATAGATGTGTATGTGTCCACTAACATAAAACATAGAACCTTTTGTATCAGACCACCTAATTTTTAGACGAGCGAAAGTATAGGAACAGAAGTTTTGAAGTAAATAAAAATAATGAACACTTCATGTTTGTTTGCATATCCTTTGCTTGTAATAACTGCAACAATGTTTCCATCATCAGCTGGTGTTTTCACTTTTTGGCCAATCCATTCGGTGTCTGTTGCTCAGTACACTAGTGGTTTCTTTCTTTTTCAGGACATTCCAAATTGTTGTGTTGACTGTGCCCAGTGTTTATGCGATGTCTTGGATTCATTTTCCCTCTTTTTCAGCTTCAAAATGGCTTGCTTTTCTCCTATAGACAGCTCTCTGATCTTAATATTGGTTTATCCTTTTTAACAGCAAATGTAGTCATCACAGGTGAAAAAAAGAGCATATGTTCAGAGATATTTATTGTTTACGCAATAAATCTAACAGGACATATACCTGGAGAACAAGAAACACCTGTCAGTCACATGTTCCAATATTTTTGCTCGCCAACAAATTGGATGGTCTGATGCAAACTGTACTATGCTCCATGTTGTTTAACACATCTACATGTAAAGACCGGGAAATAAAAGCTGAAATCCTACACTCTCTTCTCATTTTCTTCTTTTGATCTCAAACCCAAAGGTCTTCAGTCTACTGCATCAAAAAAAAATAATTTGCCTTGCTGTTCCAATAGTTTCCGAAGGGACTGTGCATACACTCACTGTCAACTTTAAGAGGAACACCAGCACATTTGTGCAGGTATCTAATCAGCCAATCATTTGACAGCAGGACAATGTATAAAATCATGCAGATACAGGTCAGGAGCTTCAGTTTCTGAATTTTCCCAGAAATCTTGAGTAGTTGTTCTGGTCTCTAAAATAAAAGATCTTTTGAAAGTTGATTATTACATTATATGTGCATTGCTGTTACTGAAGAAGAGCGATGATGTCATCTGTATGTGCCTGTTTGCGTGTGTGTCATGTCTGGAGCCAGTAACATTGAGGGACTGATGAACATGTCTTTATGTTTCGGTCAGTGCTCCTCTACAGATTAATAATCTAATACCTCAAAGTTCAGGCCATCTCCCTCATTTTTTTATTTCTCTATTTTTATGTTCCGGTCTGTCTGTCCAATCTGCCTCTCGGCATAGTGTTTAAGCTGGTAGAATGTTAGTGCTCAGTAATGCCAGACTGCTCACACACCACCATATGTGATGCCTAAGCCTGGAATGAAGAAGTCACATTGGAATTCAGTGTCTGAAGTGAACAGCAAGTGTTGCAGGAGCTGAGTCACTCATTGTGGCCTAACGGGTCGTCTGATGCCCCTTGTGGCCGGATTAGGTATCTCACATTTTATTTTTGAATGTCTGAATTAGTGAGGTTGAATTGGTGTGAATTTCCTTTTAGCTTGTCCCTGATCAATGTCTTTTACAGATCATGTGAAAGATCATGAGATGTGTCTGATTATTGTTAATTATCTTTCCTTTCAGGCTGGGACAAACACTCCTACGGTTATCACGGTGATGATGGGCACTCCTTTTGCTCCTCAGGGACCGGCCAACCATATGGGCCCACCTTCACGACGGGTGATGTGATTGGCTGCTGCGTGAACCTAATCAACAACACATGTTTCTACACTAAGAACGGACACAGCTTGGGTAACAGAGCAAAAACGTTACCTGTCCTGTCTGAACATAAACCTGCTGAATACGCATATACAGTAGTCATGACCTTTTGGCTCGAAACCTGTTTAACTTGAAAAGCTTTTTTTGTTTGTTTGTTTGGTCTTAGTGGATGTTCATCTGGCTTTTTTTTTTCCTTCCAGGTGTGGCCTTCACAGACCTCCCAGTAAGTGAAACGTTGATCAAACTTGCAGGCCCATGTACCGAGACAGCTTCTTTTCACTTCCATACCTTTTGGAATGCTTTGTTGTCCAAGTTTAAAGGGTGATAATGTGCGTGGCTGAGTTCACTGCTGGGAGTGTATGATTAATGAGATGATTAGGTAGTAATCCACGTGTAGTGACTCAGTAACTAGTGTGAAAGGTGAAAGTGTGCGATCGCAAAGATGCAAACAATAGCTATAATCTCTTTTTTTGGTGTCCCTTCTATGTTTTTTTTTTTTTTTCCTCAGCCCAACCTGTATCCTACAGTAGGGCTACAAACTCCTGGAGAGATTGTAGACGCTAACTTTGGCCAGCATCCTTTTGTATTCGACATTGAAGACTACATGAGCGAGTGGAGGGCAAAGATCCACAGCATGATCGCTCGTTTCCCCATTGGAGAGCGACTCGGAGAGTGGCAGACAGTGCTGCAGAAGTAAGCCATTTTTTATAACTATTACATCATCAAACCTACTGTTATAGTCTCACATGTATATGTACACCATTATGCACAGATTAAACCGTGTATTTGCCCTCTTACTGTACAATTTTCTCTATAATCTATCATCTCATTTATATGCGTTTTGGGTGGCTCATGAAGCAATGACCCGTGGAGTTACAGCCCTGTGATCAGGTTTTGGCTCTCCAGCTTAGCCTCACCCTGCATGTATAGCTATGCTGTTAAGTCGTTTAGGGTAATGTTGCATCTCTCTCTCTCTCTCTCTCTCGCTCACTGGCAATTCCCTCCGAGTTTGCGTGTGTGTATAATTTTGTGATTTCCTCTTAATTGCTAAAATCATACAGCTACAGTTGTACAGTATTCTCCAAATTATAAAATTTTGCATTCGGTGGCTACTTTTGGAGATACACCTTTTTTGTTGCTTCCCTCTTTGACCCTTTGATCATCTTAATCTACCATATGAGTGCACAGTATAGGTCTAATTTAAGTATAGGTCCAAAATGTAGCTCGGCTCATGAGCATAGATTTTGGTAGGGCAGGACATTAATAATGACATGGCTTCAAAAAAATTCTAAGTGTTCTTGACAACTATGCAGTGAATTTTGTTTTTTGTGTAACCCCGTAATAGACAGTTGAGGGTCAACAGCATACAGTCATCAAAATATAAACTAGAAGCTCATTTTGAGTGGTTTTAGACAGGGGCGTTAGCTGGACTATTAATCATCTGGGGCTGAACCCAGACACTTCTCCATCTCATTTGTTTAAAAAACCCAAACAAAAAGAAAGCTCCATTTATTTTTCCCTCACACTGACTGCGTGAGCTAGTGTTTGGCAGAATTGAGAGCTGTCAGCCAATAAGACACAAATATTTCCACGCATTGTCCTGTAAATTCTGTCTGATTGTTCTCGCCTTCTTTCACTGAAGGTACAAAATCACAACACTGACGTTAAGTTAAGTAGTGAAAAACCGCTCCTAGTGGAATATTATTTGGGACTAAAAAAAAAGACATTTTCAGGGCTACAGCCCTGGATGTCCAGGCCAGGTTACACCCCTATTTTTAGACATAACTTTGTTCAGCTGTGTTTGATGTAATGTCATTAACCAGGGCGGACATTTTTCAGCATATTTCAAGCCCAACCATCTCAAAAACAACAAAAGATACCCGAAACTAGCCCCAAATATTTGGAAATCAAATAGTGGGCGGCTGTGGCTCAGTAGGTAGAGCGGGTTGTCCACTAATCCACTAATCGTAGCGTTGGTGGTTCGAATCCCGGCCCGGGTGATCCCATGCCGAAGTGTCCTTGGGCAAGACACTGAACCCTAAGTTGCCCCTGATGGCAAGCTAGCACCTTGCATGCAGCTCTGCTACCATTGGTGTGTGAGTGTGCTCTCATTTGTAAGTTGCTTTGGATAAAAGCGTCTGCTAAATGAATAAAAATGTAAAAAAAAAAAAAATCAGAATCAGAAAATGAAGACCATTTTTTCTTCTTTTTTCCTACTCATTTCGGATGTACAGATATAATTCATATCTCTCCCCCCCCCTCCCAATCTTGAAATATGTCTTACAGTAGAAGTGGTTCTGTACATCATACACACTGTGTGCACTTACACTTTGCTGTATTGCAGAAATGTATTTGATTTAATTAAGATTATTTGCTATAAACAAGATTTTTTGCATCCATGGGTTATTTTTTAACTAGTACAGTCTTACAAGCCTGCCATTAACTGTCTCCTTCCTTGTGCATGAGGCAGCACAAAACCTGTCCCAAAGTGGGGCAATGAGCATGCTGCCCCATGATTGCACAACATCTAAAAAGGTGAGCAGATCAATGGCACATTTGGCTTATATATGTCAAACAGTAACAGTCACTCAAAATAGGTCGTTGGTTTTTAGCGGAATTTAAAATGTATGGAGTTGTGAATGAGCACTTGATGAAGATTTATATTTATTGAATGGCTGAAATGAACCCCTAGTTTCTGGAGCGTGGCTGTGGGGATTTGTGCTTGGTCAGCCACAAGAGCATTAGTGAAGTGGCCTGGAACACAGCATTCCAGTTCATCCCAAAGGTGTTCAGTGGGGTTGAGGTCAGGGCTCTGTGCAGGCTATCAGAGTTTTTCTACACCAACCTTGGCAAACCATGTCATAATGGACCTTGCTTTGTACACAGTGGCATGGTCATGCTGGAACATGTTTAGGTCCCTTAGTTCCAGTAAAGGGAAATCTTAACGCTACAGCATACAACGGCATTCTGGACAGATGTGTGCTTAAAACTTTGCGGCATCAGTTTGGGGAAAGGAAATATGTGGCTGTGATTATCAGGTGTCCGCAAACCTTTTACATTATAGTGTGTATGAGTGTACCAAGCACAGCAGTGACACTAACATGATGATAGATATTTCATTAGTACGAAAGTATCAGCAGTGATGTTGTGGTTTTAAACACTGTTAATTTATACAGTGGTTATAAAAAGTCAACACACCCCTGTTTATATGGCAAGTTCTTGTGATGGAAACAATTTAAACAAAGATAAATCATGTTTGAATTTTTCCTCCCTCAATATGAAATTACACCGTATAAAAATGAACTAAAAAACAAACATTTTAGTGAAATGTGCACACTCTAAATTAATTAGAACCTCTTGATTTTATTACTCCACTCAGTGTTTTGGGGTAAGAGTCTCAGTGTGGCAGATCTTGACTTGGCAATATTTTCCCATGCTTCCTTGCAAAAACATTCTAGATCCATCAAATTTTAAGTACGTCTCCTGTCTCCTGTGCACAGCCTTCTTCAGGGCACCCTAAAGATTTTTAGTTGGATTTAGATCTGGGCTCTGGCTAGGTCATTCAAAAATATTGATCTTCTTTTTGTTAAGGGTGAAATTCCTTTTCATCTTCAGCTTACTAACAGACACCTGAAGGTTTTGCACTTAAAATGACTGGTATTTGTAGCTATTCATGATTCCCTCCACCTTGATAAAAGCCCCAGTTCTGGTTGATTAAAAGCAGCCCTAAAGCATGATGTTGACACCACCATACTTTATTGGTGATGTGATTTTTTTTTTTTCTTCTTCTAATTATGGAATTATTTTTGCCACATGATTTGGGGTGCTTTGGTTGAGTTTGGACGTTTTTTTGTGAGAAATAACTTTTGTCTAGTCGCCTTACCCCAAAGCCCAGACATGAGAAGAATACGAGACATTGTTATTACATGCAGAGAGTAATCAGTATTTATCAGCTATTCCTGCTGCTCCTTTAATGTTGCTGTATGTCTCTTGGCAGCCTCCCTGGTCAGATTTTGTCTTCTCATTTAGTAAAATTTGATGGGATATCCTGTTCTTGGTAATGTCACTGTGGTGCTCCATTCTCTCTATTTGTTGATGTTCTTATTAACGTTTATATGTTTTATTTCTTGTGTACAGCATTTTGAGAAGCTGCTTTTAAAGGCACTTTATAAAATAAAATCTATTATTATTATTATTATTATGATGGCCACGGTATTTCATAGTGCATCTAATGTTTTGGAAATACTTTTATACCCCTCTCCTGCTTCAAGTGCTGTTAATTATTTGTCATGCTATACCTGCAGTTAGACGACTACTTGAAGCCGTGGGCTGCGTCTGAAACCACACACTTACCTACTTTTTAGTAGCTAAAATGAGTGCATTTCTCCTACTGTATAGTAGGTAAGTACGCGGTTTTGGACGCGGTTTTTGCTCTCTTGTTTGCTGTTAAACAGTTGAGCACTACCGTGTGTGTGTCCTGTCACAGAATGCGGTGAAAACTCCCACACATCGTTAATAGTGTGAGTAAGCTGTTTACATGTCTATAATGCACATTGATAACGTGTGTTTACTTCGGGCATTAAGGTAATCAATAACCACTGTTTACTTGGTAGTTTCTTAATCAGAGAATTGTCTTAATCAGGTTAATGTGGAAACATTGTCACTGCTGTATTGATGATGGTCCACAATCCAAATACACAATCTGATCAGGGGTGGTACTGTGTTGGGCTGTGTGGTGGGGTAGAGCATTATAAGATGGGTGACACATTGTGCATTGCAATATATGGGTTATTGTTACATACAAAGTGTACTTGGCAAACCATGTGTCTAATAATCACAACAAAAGGATTTTTGAAACCCTAATTGATGGTACTAGTATACCAAGTTATTCAGATTAGGTCTGCTGTATATACTGTACATTGAACTGATAAAGGATCTTGGCAGGTGATTACTGGATAGTCTCTACGCTGGCATTTTCCTCTAAAAATAGTTGTAATCTCTGTTTGGGAAACCAGCATGCAGCACCAAGACTCGTGTTATGAAAAATGTGTGATTAAGAATGGTAGTGCTAAAATCCATGGTATGTGTAGGAGTACATGTAATTTCTTTTTCCTCTTAAGCCCCTACCCGCAAACAGTCTATGCCCAGGCTTGCATGTAGATCAGGGTTGTAATCGAATGCAAGTAGGTTATTCAGAATGAGTAACGTATTCAGATATTGTATTCTAAATGAATACAGATGCGAATCCGGGGCAGAAAATGCCACTGTGAAGCATTATGTTTTCAGGTTTGCCCGTCAACAATGAATAGCTGAATGTTAGTAGGATTTATATGGAATTAGCTTCCTTCCTGTTTGTTATACAGAGGTGTTACTTACACTTTCATCTACTCCATTTTCATTGGTATCTACCATCAGATTCTCGTTAGTCCAAAATTCTCGTTAGTGTGATATCTCAAGAACAAGTGTTTGAATGTTTGTAGGATTTATATGGCATTATCATTGTAACCAGCAGATGAACTGATTAGAGTTTGGAATTTTGTCCAAACAGGGTCAAGGTCACAGCAAAGTCAAATGTCTGAAATAGTTTTTCTCCAATAGCTTTCTTCATGTTTGAAGTGTATTTTAGGGCTATTACTGACATACAAATTAGTAACAAAGACTAGACTTGGTGGTGGAGGCATCCCCGTCAATGGCATTGGCTTTGAGTTCGACTTGTTTTGGAAAGTTTCACTTGGCATCGTAGCTATGTGACAAGGGACACAACAAAGAAGTAACGCAAGTGAGAGGTTTATAATTTTATGCGGATGAATGGTCGGATGTTTAGCCTGTGGATACAAGTGACTAGTCAGATATGAAGCTTATAGGGCATTCATTAATGTCAACTTGAGTTTCTGTGTGATGCATTTCCAAGGTTGGTTCATTCATTCATCCTTTGTAACTGCTTGGTCAACCCATGTGAGGTTTAATACAGATACAAACACTAAACAGAACAGAAAGTATTTACGCATTGCACCCCTAACATGCATCATGTTGAAGGAACAATGAACATGATGCCATGCTGTCTCTAACATTGTGTGTGATGTTTTCTTTAGTATGGTATCCAGCTACCTGGTGCATCATGGGTACTGCGCTACTGCCATGGCCTTTGCTCGAGCCACAGAGACCATGATACAGGAGGACCAGGCCTCCATAAAGAACAGGCAGAGTGAGAACCCACATGCAGTACAGAAACACACACACACACCACCTCCTTACTCTCACCATCTGTTCAACAACAACATCTTGTCTCCCATCTAAGTGCAGATTCATCTTTATTTGATCATTATTTTAGAGAACATGTTGTGCTTAATCACCCTTGGTGCTTGAGGTTACATGTTGCCTTGGAAGATTCTTCATAGTTTAAGCGCTTGCACAAAAGTGTATCTGAATGTGTTACTGAAATACCTTATTCTAAATCCTTCCAGGCCTGTCTTTAAGACAATGTTACGAAGGAACTGTAATCAAATTAGAAATTCCAATGCTATATCAAAACTATCATTACTTGACTCTTTAGCAACACATGTAAAGGACAACATGTAGGCAATCTGATTGGGCTAGAAAAATATACCGTGTTATATACAGTGTAGGATTACTTCTGTCATAAGTAGAGCACTTCAACGATACTAAATTTTCACCACACATATACTCACCATCTACTTTCAGGCTATTGTCCAGTGCACACAAAATCATGCAGATCCAGTCCCTTCAGAAGGTATTGGAACGGCAAAGCCAATTATTTTGTTTTTGCTATACACTGAAGGCATTTGGGTTTGAGATAAAAAAGATGAATATGAGACAATGGATCAGAATTTCAGCATTTCATTTCTTGATATTTACAACTTAAAACAACTTCGAACAAAGTATTTTTGGTTGCAGACCAGTTTTTAGGTAAGCAAAAGTATAGGTACAGATAATCTTAAAAGTAATTTTTTCCTCTTTCGGTTGCTTCCTTTTGGGTCACCACTACTGGTCGCCAGGCCTCATATTGATTCTGGCATAAGGTTTTTACATTGGATGCATTTCCTGATGCAACCCTCCCAATTTTCTAGGCTTGGGACGGGCACTGAGAGTGCATTGGCTCATGAAGCCCTCCAGTGGCTTAGGTTGGTTCCCTGTCCATGAATCAAATCCAGGCTGTGGCAATGAGAGCGCCGCATGCTAACCACTAGTCCATCAGGGATCCAGATAATCTTAAAGTACATAAAACTTAATATTTGGTTGCATACCAGAGTAACTGCATCAAGCCAGCTATGCACTTTCATCAGCAAACTGTTACATTCTTCTTTTCTGATGTTATTTGTTTTTTTTATTTGGATGGTTCTCCCTTCAGTCTCCTCTTCAGGAGGTGAAATTCCTGCCCAATGTGGTTAAGGTCTGGTGATTGACTTGGCCAGTGTAAAACCTTCCTCTTTTTTTGGTCTGTTAGTGTTTTTCATTATCTTGTTGCATGATGACGTTCCTCCAAGTTAAATTGGATGCATTTCTCTGTAAATTGGAAGACAGATTGTTTCTGTGAACTTCTGAGTTCATTCTGCTGCTATCATCATGACTTGCCTCAACAGAAAAGATTAGTAAGCCTTTTCCAGAAGCAGCCATGCAAGCCCAAGCCATGACACTACTTCCACTGTACTTGACTGATAAGCTTCTATGTTTTAGATCATGAGCTGATCCAATCTTTCTCCACAGTTTGGCATTTCCATCACTTTGTAGAGGTTAATGTTGGTTCCAGAACTTTTGTGGCTCATCTCTGTTTCATTACAAAATTCCAGTCTGGCTTTCTGAATCCTACTGCAGATGAGTAGTTTGCATCTTGTTATTTGGCCTCTATATACCTGCTCTCAAAGTCTTAATCGAACGGTGGTTTATGATACCTTCACCCATGCCCTGTGGAGGTTGTTTCACAAACTGTTGTTTTGGGGGTTTTCACAGCTCTCACACTGTTTGTCATCAGCTGCTGCGGTTTTCCTTGGCCAACCTTTGTCCATGTCTGGATGTTAGTACACCTGTGGTTTCTTTCTTTATCGGGACATTCCATATTGTTGTATTGGCTATACCCAATGCTTGTGCAATGGCACCGATTTATTTTTCCCTCTATTCCCAGCATAAAAATCTCTTGCCTTTCTCCCATAGACCGCTCTCTGGTTTTCATGTTGGTTTATCCTTTTTAACAATAAATAAAGTCTTCACAGGCAGGGCTTAGACCAAACCCAGGTCTCAGACCAAGAGTAGACATTCAGAGCTATTAGCTGTTTAAACAATCAATCTAACAGAATGCACCTGGGCAACAAGAAACACCTTTTGGTCATCCATCCATCCATCCATCTTCAACCGCTTACTCCTTATCAGGGTCACGGGGAACCTGGAGCCTATACCAGGATGTTCCAGTATTTTTGATCACTTGAAAAATGGGTGGGTTCAAACAAAAGGCCACATGTACCAAGTTGTTTATCACATCTAGATGTAAATATCAGGTAATTAAAGCTGAAATTCTGATCTATCATGTTTGGATCTCCAACCCAAGTGTCTTCAGTATATAGCAAAAACAAAAGATTTCACCTTGCAGTTCTATTATTTTCCGAGGGGAATATGCTTGTCAAGACCTTCAGTTTATATTGTCTGGTTTTTTTCCAATCTTCAACAGTTTTGGTAAACCTGTACCCACTGTAGCCTCAGATTCCTTTTCTTAGCTGACCGGAGCAGAACCTGATGTGGTCTTCTGCTGTTGTAGCCCATCCGCCTCAAGGTTCGGCTTATGTGTTCCAAGATACTTTTCTGCTCATCAGGGTTGTAAAGAGTGGTTTGAGTTACAGTCTTCCTGTCCGCTCAAACCAGTCTGGTCATCCTCTTCTGATCTCTGATCTTCTGATCTATCAACATAACATTTCCACCCACAGAACTGCTGCTTACTGGATGTTCTGTGTAAACTATAGAGGCTGTTGTGTGTGTGAAAATCCCAAGAGATCAGCAGTTTCTGAAATCCTCAAACAGGCACCAACATCCATGCCATAGTCAAAGTCACTGAAATCACATTTTTCCTCATTCTGGTGTTTGATGGGAACTTTAACTGAAGCTCTTCACATGTAGCTGCATGATTTTATACATTGTTCTGTTGCCACAGGATTGACTGATTGGATAGCTGCATGAATGTTCATATAAACAGGTGTTTCTAATAAGCTTGTTGGTCAGTATATAGTGTTGTAAAGTATTATGGACAGATGTACAGTTTATCTTGTGGAAATTGGTGGCTTTAGACATGCACTTATGGAGTGATATTCATATTATTTTCATTTTGTCAGTGTAATTATTTTACAAGCCATTATGTTGATCATGGGTTCGGGCATTTTGGAAACAAGGCATTTGGCTAGGTTTTGCATAGAGGGTAAGTGTGTGTGTGTGTGTGTGTGTGTGTGTGTGTGTGTGTTTCTCCTGTATGTGGGAATAGGAATACAGAAGCTGGTATTGGAAGGTCGTGTTGGAGAGGCCATTGAGGCCACACATCAGCTGTACCCCGGGATCTTAGAATGCAACCCCAATTTACTCTTCATGTTGAAGTGAGTTTCTACACACAAACACACACACACACACACACACAAGGTCTAAAGTATAGGAGTCCCTTATTGGGTCAACAGGTTGCACTCAGGTCGATGACCGGTCACAATGCAGAGCCTGTGCATTTGGGCCTGAACTGGGTCAAATAGCACTTCTCCAGCACACCAAGACTATTGAAATACTATTCAAAATAAAAATAAGCAAATGAGGGGCTCTAAAGGAGCAACAGAAATGCATTCTCTGTCGCTGAGAGCCACTGGAACAAAATTGGTTGTCCTATCTGGGAGGCAGGGACTCTACCCGGACTTCCCATGTAAATACCAGTGACACTAGCCAATCATGGCCATCTGTGAGGTCATATATGTGGAAGAGGGCAGATTTGCACTTTTCCCCAGAGTGTGTGATTCTGCTCTGTGACCACATGAGCAGCAGTTTAAAAAAATGTAGTTAGCTGGTTTCATGTCAATGCTTTAATGCAGGGGCGTCCAATCTTATCTGCAAAGGGCCGGCCTGGGTGCAGCTTTTCATTCCAACCAAGCTGGAGACGCACCTGATTCCACATGTTTAATAAGTTGATCGTGGCTTTCAATAGACTCAGGTGTGGCTTCTTCTTGGTTGGAAGTTGCCTAGGCCCTGAAGCGGCAAAGCATCCCCACACCATCACACTTCCACCATCATGCTTGGTTAGGATTTTACACCAGTTCCAAACAGAAATTGGGACTGTCTTTCAAACAGTCCCAATTTAGACTCCTCAATCCACAGAACATTCCAATAGGTTTGAGGATCATCAAGGTGTTTTGGCAATGTTGTTCTGGGTTAGAATTATGTGACCGAGGACTCTACATAATCTACATAACACATCTACATAATGCCTTATGAGTCACCTACACACACACTGTTTTAGCCTTTTCCTCAGGGGCACACTAGGGATTGCGCTACTGCTTTATTCTCATACACGCATACATTTTCATTATACCTCACCCTTTCCCGCTCATCACTCATAAAAGTTTTATCACAACATCTTGACTACTTATCTGCGATATTTGTTAGTCATTTTCTTTGTTTGTGGTTTGGATTATCAGTCACTTCTGTGTCTGGTCCGCCAGGGGTATGGCAAGCGTGAGGAGCTACAAGCAGGTGGCAGGATCACAAATCCTTTAATCGGAGATTTTACCGTGCTGCGCCTGCGCAATACCTCTGGCGGTCAGACTGTTCTGTTTAAGGGGGAAAAAGAGAATATTCTTTGTGTTATTTATCATAATCATATTTTGTTTGTTGGTTTTGTTATTTTTGTTTATTAATGTTCAGAATAATGAATATCGGTTATGTGCAGATTGTTGCTGTACAAATACTCACTTTATACTTGCCTGTTTTAATAGAATTACCCATGTGTGCAGAGCCTTAACTATATAAGCATGGGTCATACTCACATTTGGGGTGGGGTGGGATCATGAATGGTTGTGCAACAGAAGTGCCAACAAAATAGCTTGATCCTTTTTGTGGAAGGAAGTCCATCTAAGAGCTGTTTGTAAATATTGAATTTAACTTAAATTTGATATTTATTTCTTTATTTGTTCTCTCTCTTCTCATCCACTGTGTTTTGTAAATATTTATGGCATGCTTTTGGACTTTTTTTAAAGGACACTGTAAATGAAACATTGCACAGAAGTGCTATTGTGGCTAAGTCATCATTTCTTGTACAGAGAGCCTCAAACAACACGCCTTCTTTACACAGTGGTTTTTGCGTCACCACTCTTCCATGGATGCCGCTTTTGCCCAGTGTCTTTCTGATAGTGGCGTCATGAACAGTGACCTTTATTGATGCAAGAGAGGCTTGTAGGTCCTTCAGTGTTGTCCTTGGCTCTTTTGTGACTTCCTGGATGAGTAGTTGCTGGGCTCTTGGAGGAATTTTGGTATGTCGCCCACTTTCCATTTGGGGACAATGGCTCTCACTGTAGTTCTTTGGGGTCCCAGAGCCTTTGAAATAGGGCAAATACATTTTTCACACAGGCCAAGTTGGAATTGGATAACTTTTTGCTACAATAACTAACATTATCATTTAAAAACTATATTTTGTATTTACTCCGGTTGCTTTTGTTTTATATCAGGTTTTGTTTTAATTTCTGAAACAATTTAATGAGAGATATACACAACAGCAGAAGAAATCAAGTTACTCCCTATGGCAGGCTAGTGCATTGCATGGGAGCCCATTGGGGTGGGGGGGGGGGGTTGGCTGTGTTTGGATAGGTGTGTGTGTGGGTAGTTGTGTTTCTGTGGGTGTGTGGGGGTGGCTGTGTGTGGGTGGGTGTGTGGGTAGGTGTGTTTGGGTGGGTGTGTTTGTGGGTGGGTGTGATGGGTCTTAAATCCACTAGAAAAAGGACTTTTGAAGAGAGTAATAAGTAAGCCTTGTTCACACCCAGAGTTAACATGCGTCCTGTGTGATCAGATCACAAGTGGACAATCCTAGTGGTTCATATCTAGTATGATGAGTGACCACTTCTGATCAGATTTCATACGTTTCTGCTGGAGAAAGACACAGTCAGGCGCACGTTTTTTACATCAGTCTTCTGCTGCGTTAATTTTCAGGCAGAATTGTCCCGTGAATTGTATCTCATGTACTGCATGCACTGTTTCAAACATTTTAATTGCGTGATCTGACAACGAAATGAATGAGAGATGAGAAGACAAATGAAACTATGAATAGCAACTGTTTTTGTCTCTGCTGTTATAGCATTGTATTTATCCATTAGCGTAGTGGCAGAGAGCTCTCCCAATCAGCACTCTCTCCAAACAGTCTCCCACCGAGGACATATTTTCCCACTAGGGCAATGACACAGTCGATTAGTTGGTCCTCGCTATCCGAGACTCATTCACATTTGTACGATGAATTTGAAGTGGCCATATGCATCCAAGACCACCTCTGTGTATGGTTTGAGTCTTCGAGACACATTTGAGCCCATTCACACCAATACATATCGTTGATCCGATCACCCAGAGCGCATGTTAATGCCAGGTATGAACGGGACCTAAGACTCCTTTTAGTAGGGCTGGGTAAAAAAAAATTGATTCTCCAATTTTAACCGGTCTTCAATGTAGTGAAACGTTATTGGGAAATCCCTGAATAATGCACGTGCTTTACTCGAGTGGATGCGAATATTATCTGTAGTTCACCTCTCGTCCTGAACATGTCGCCATCTTTCATATTTTGAATTTTGAATAACTGTTTTATTTCTTAAACATTTTTCAAGTTGTTAATGAATTTCATTTGTTTACAATGCTGTTAGTTTTTTGTTTTTTTTTTTAAAACAAGAATGTGCAGTTTGTGCTTACCTAGTATTCATTGATGCGCATATTTATGATTTCTTGTTACAATGTTACTCAAAATAAAAGTAAAAAAAAAAAAACAATTGTGTGGGTCCTATTGTTAATGTAATGATGGTCTTTATCGATCACATACAATACAGTGAAATTCTTTGAAATCCTTTTCTTCACATATCCCATCATGTCAGGAAGTTGGGGTCAGAGCGCAGGGTCAGCCATGATACAGCACCCCTGGAGCAGAGAGGGTTAAGGGCCTTGCACAAGGGCCCAACAGTGGCAGTGCTGGGCCTTCCGATCCCGACCTTCCGATCAGTAACCCGGAGCCTGAATCGCCAAGCCACCCTAATGTAAATGTGTATTTCAGTAATATACAGTGCCTTGAGAAAGTATTCGGCCCCCTTGAACTGTTCGACCTTTTGCCACATTTCAGGCCT
>JAFFST010044737.1:2324-21853 GCA_022414735.1 Noturus placidus | reverse complement strand
GTTTATTTGTGAACCATTCCATTGTAGATTTTGCTTTATGTTTTGGATCATTGTCTTGTTGGAAGACAAATCTCCGTCCCAGTCTCAGGTCTCGCATAGTCACTACTAGCCTTCAACAGAAGATTTGTGTGCTGGTAGAGACGCGAGTTCAACCAGAGACGTTAATCATGACGTGCGTTTTCGTGATGCGTCATTTTCAAACAGGCTGGCTCATTTAGGTTAACGTAGGTGGAAAAACCGATCATCTATGTGAGCTGGTTTTGTAGATGTAGCCAAGCTGTTACTCTAAAATGTGATTTTAATCCAAATGCTTCCATGGAAACGTCTTTTCAACATCTGAGCTGTTCGTTAGTGTGAATGGTAACACGTGGGTTTGGCTCTCAGACATCACCGGGAGGATCCACCTGAAGATGTACTGCACATGGTCAAGTTTTATATGTGGAGGCTATCGGTTATCAGAATAAGAGTAAGGAAATATTCTTATTGAGGCTTAGACAGCTGGCACAGTAGCATTAATGAAGGTATGAGACATTTGCGAGCGAAAAGAGAGCTCTTATTGGGGATCTGAGCCAAATGGTCCTTCTCACTGAAAAGAGTTGGACAGTCGTCTATTCAGTTGTTTAATTAATAAGAGGGTCTGCCCTATTTTTAGATTTTGACTCCTAGCACTCAAGTCAAAAGGATGAGACATTAAATCAAAAATAATGGCATAATATCTTGTAAGTCATTAAGGCCATGTTCACACAGCAAGAACAAGTGGCGCAAATACAATTTACTGACAATTTACTGAACAAATCTGATATTTTTTGTTAAGACTGTCCACTGAGCGGACCTGCATGTGCAGAGGAACAATGTGTCACGCGATGCATTCAAGCTCACTGTCAAAACGGCATGTTATTCATGCACGGCCGCTTCTTTGGTTCATGTCCTTGGTTTCTTTAAATTTGAACCTGGTGCCGCAGATTTTCATATGGCCTCATTTGGCTGTTTCTTTTGAAATCTCTTCAAACACAGAGCAGTTGCAATATATGCCTTCTAAGATTTGCTTTCACAGCAACATCACCCCAAATGTTTATGAGGTCCAATACTTCACTATCTCACCACTGAAGTCCTCCTTCACTCTTGTACTCAAATTGTCCTTCCTGGTAGTGTGAAATTATGATGAATGTTGAGTTGGATTGATTGGAAAGCCGTATGATTTGCATTCTGCCTGTTCAGACAGAGGTTGCGCTGCCACATAGTGGGTCAAAGTGACCAAATCAGACTGTAAAATGTCACATTATGTTTTTTTGCTGGTCACACAGCCGTGCAAATATCAAATCTGTAGCAACATATCAGATTTGGGACACTTTTACTTGCTGTGTGAATGTAGCCCAAGGCAAAATAATGCGATGCAGCATTATTTAGAAATAACATAGCACTTCAACATTTTTCCCCACAACTTTGTACTGTGTCACACCCTAGCCATACTACAACAAAAGCAGAAAATATGTTCTGGGAGAAGACCTCTGATAGCAGGTCAGGTTTACTTTTATTGAAGTCTTAACTGGTAGCAGATTAATTGCCTATAGTATCTGTTACAGATAAACATATACTACCTACATTGTCTGCCTGCTTGTACATGGAATAAAGGGATAGTGATGACCTAGTGTCTACACTAGCGATATTGAACGTTGTAAGTACCCCTTTGAATGAATCCGTTTAATAGGACGTGCAGACCAAAGAAGTACAGACAGTCTGAGAGATTCACTCAAACCTTGAATCACTTTGACAGTCGAGTGTGACTGATATCACAAAAGTGTCTGGACTCCCAAGCTATGAATGTCAGTCAGGGAGTGTTAAGGGATTGCAGAGATATCTGGACTCATTTTAACACATGAATGGCTTGAAGATGTCTCCCATACACACACAGTGTTGTAACATGGGCAACTCATCTTTTCCAGGTGTCGGCAGTTTGTGGAGATGGTGAATGGTACAGACAGTGAGGTACGATGCTTTAGTGTCCACTCCCTCAACACCCAGGACAGTTATTCCGGTTCCCCAAGCCTTGGCCCCCGGCACGGAGCCACCAACCCCCACCTGCACAGCACAGGTGACCGTTTTTTTGTTGTTGTTTTCTTAACAATAATGACACCTTCACACCAAATCATTAGTGTGTGCACTATTATTTAGTTGAAACAGCAGCGTTGGGCCGGTTTCAAGTGGTCATAATCTTTCAAACAGGACATTTCACAGAAGGAAATGCTTTTGTAAATTATTTTGGCATTAGTCACAAAATGCATGTGAAATGTCTGGGAATCTCTGTCTGTAAGGGAGAGCTGTATGCAATTGCTGGTTTCTCAGTTACAACTTCTGCTGTATACTCTCTGAGAGTCGAAAACAGAACGTACTCTTTAAATTGGTAAAACATGTATAGAAATGAAAAAATATTTGTTTACCAAGGGGCGCACGGTGGCTTAGTGGTTAGCACGTCTGCCTCACACCTCCAGGGTCCGGGGTTCGAGTCCCGCCAGGGCCGTGTGTGTGTGGAGTTTACATGTTCTCCCCGTGTGTCGGGGGTTTCCTCCGGGTACTCCGGTTTCCTCCCCCAGTCCAAAGACATGCATGTTAGGCTGATTGGCGTGTCCATAGTGTATGAATGGGTGTGTGAGTGGTATGTGATTGTGCCCTGCGATGGACTGGCACCCTGTCCAGGGTGTACCCCGCCTTGTGCCCGATGCCTCCTGGGATAGGCTCCAGGTTCCCCGTGACCCTGAAAAGGAGTAAGCGGTTGAAGATGGATGGATGGATGGATTTGTTTACCATCTAACTGCTTTACAAAAGTATGTGGACACCTAACCATCACACCTGTATAGTGAGGGGAAAAAGTATTTGATCCCCTACTGATTTTGTAAGTTTGCCCACTGACAAAGAAATGATCAGTCTATAACTTTAATGGTAGGTTTATTTGAACAGTGAGAGACAGAATAACAACAAGAAAATCCAGAAAAACGCATGTCAAAAATGTTATAAATTGATTTGTATTTTAATGAGGGAAATATGTATTTGACCCCTCTGTAAAACATGACTTAGTACTTGGTGGCAAACCCTTGTTGGCAATCACAGAGGTTTCTTGTAGTTGGCCACCAGGTCTGGAGACTGGCTAGGCCAATCCAGGACCTTAATGTGCTTCTTCTAGAGCCACTCCTTTGTTGCCTTGGCCATGTGTTATGGGTCATTGTCATGCTGGAATAGGAAGGAGGTTCTCAACCAAGATTTGAAAGTACATGGCCCCGTCCATCGTCCCTTTGATGCGGTGAAGTTGTCCTGTCTCCTTAGCACAGACCTGCGCATTGTACGGGCCACATACGGCCCTTTGGTTGACTGACCGGCCTGCGGAAGGTTAATTGGAAATTACAAAATAAACATATTTTCCAATTTTACTTCATGCATGGACTAAAGCTACATTGCTTTTATTTTGAAATTGTTTTTTATTCATGTGCATGACACAATACGTAAATCAATTCGTGCGCACGATTGAATCTACGCAAGCAGGTCACAAGGTGATTTTAGCCCTCAAAAATGTTTGCTCATGTAAAAAAAGAAAGGTAGATGCCGAATGTAGTGTTTTCAACAAAAAATGGACTGCTAAGTATTTCCATTTATTCATTTGTAAATACAAAATTGATTTAATGAAGTCCGAGGTAAAGCCGTGTTTAGTTTGCGGAGAGCAGATCGCAGAGGATTAGAATTTGAGTCTGCATTTTGAGACAAAACACGCAGAGAAATACAAAAAGTTGAATGATTCTGAAAGGGCGTGGACATCGGAAGCTTTGCTAGCTAATCTACAACAGCAGCAAGGCTTTTTTTTTTACCAAGCTTCACACATCCAGGGATGCATCAACCAAGACCATCTTTGTGATATCCCACAAAATCGCTAAACACAGTAAGCTATTCTCGGAGGGGGAGTTTGTCAAAGAGTGATTGGTGGACTCTGCAGCACTAATATGCCCTGGAAAAAAAGCAGCATTTGAGGAAGTCCCGCTGTTCTGGCGCACCGTGACGAGAAAGATCGAGGACATTGTGTAGAATTTGGAGCTTCAGCTGCAACGTGAGGTGGGAAGTTTTGACTTTTTCTCCTTGGCTTTAGACGAGAGCATTGATGTTGATGTTCATGACACCGCCCAGTTACTCGTATTTGTCCGTGGGATAACGGACTTCAAGATTACGGAGGAGCTGGTAGCAGTGCAGCCAATGAATGGGACGACGGAGGGAGTGATCTTTTCATGGAGTTAAATACATGCATGGAGACACTGGGACTGAAATGGGAAAGGCTGGCAGGAGTCACAACGGACGGTTGTCCAAATCTAACGGGAATAATGTTGGACATTGGAAACGTATGTATGATAAAGTGACTGAAATTGACGCAGACCAGAAATTGGTCATTTTGCATTGTATTATACATCAGCCTGTGTTGTGCAAATCTGTGCTAAAAATGAACCATGTCATTGATGTAACTAAAATAGTTAACTTCATCAGGGCACGAGCACTGAATCACAGACAGTTTGTTGCACTTTTGGAGGAGCATGGGACTGAACATAGAGACATCGGCTACCACACAGCTGTCAGATGGCTCAGCCTGGGCAAAAAACTCAAAAGAGTTTGGGACCTGAAAGCAGAGATTCGAGAGTTTTGTGAGAAGAAAAGCAAAGACATCCCAGAGCTCTCAGATGAGGACTGGATGGCAGATTTTGCATTTGCTGTTGATGTGACTGCACTCATGAATGAACTAAACACCAAACTGCAAGGCAAGGGCCTTTTTGTTCATGAAATGCACAGCCTGGTAAAGGCTTTTATGAGAAAGTTGCAGTTTCTTTCAAGCCAACTGGAGAGCAACACTCTCACTCACATGCAAACCTTGAAAGAATTCACACCATCAGCTGATCACCTCAAGATCTCAGAACAATCGAAGATAAAATGCACTTGATTTCCTCTCTCTTTAACTGCAGTATGGATAATGCACCCAGTGATGTTCAGCTGGATTCATTGACCTGCAGTCTGATGCAGTACTAGCAGAGCACTTTAAGTCAGGATCACTGCTGGATTTTTACTCTTCTCTCTAGGAGGATAACTTTCCAAACATGAGGAGACATGCTCAGAAGATGTTGGTTCTCTTTGGCTCTACCTACATATGTGACCAAACATTCTCAGTGATGAAGTTTTGCCAAATCCAGGTATAGATCCTCTCTCACTGATGCTCATCTGTCAGCTGTGCTTCGCATCTCCACCTCATACATTAAACCTGACTTTGATGCACTCGTTAAGCCCAACAGAGACTAGATTTCTCTCATTGAACAAGAAAAAAGAACTGAAAAACACCAAATGAGGTGGTTAGACTACAAATGTAGGCATTTAAAGGCACCAACTAGCAATGCACTGGGACATTTTCTTTGGAGGCCTTTTTCTCTTTCTATCACAGTTCAGTGACAATCATTAATATAATATGATGCATCTTGCTTAATATTTGGAGTACAAAGACAGTGTTATGTCTTTAGAAAGCCAAGAATCTCTTTCCAACTGTATATGAAACTCAATGTATTTTGGGGTGTGAGTGTGAATGTGACTGAAAATGATCACTAATATAATAAGTAACAAATGGTAATGTTCACATTTTGTTTACCATTGTTTTGGGGAAATTTGATTGAATAAATGACTTTTTTTTTAAGGCAACCTCACTTTTTCATTGACCAATCATAACATAAACTCTTACCAAGCTTACCAGCTTGTTAAAACAGTGCTATTTACTGCTTTTTTTCCCTTTTTTTTTAAATAAAGAAATACAATTAATATTCTGCAGAATTGAGTTTGAGCCTTTTGGTCCAGCCCTTCACAATATTTTCTGTTTCTCATGTGGCCCCATGGAAAAAATAATTGCCCACCCCTGCCTTAACAGAAAAACACCCCCAAAGCATAATGTTTAAAACTTCCATGTTTGACAGTGGGGATGGTGTTCTTGGGGTCATAGGCAGCATTCCTCCTCCTCCAAGCACGGTGAGTTGCGTTGATGCCAAAGAGCTCTATTTTGGTCTCATCTGACCACAACACTTTCACCCAGTTGTCCTCTGAATCATTCAGATGTTCATTGGCAAATTTCAGACAGGCATGTATATGTGCTTTCTTGAGCATGGGACTTTGCAGGCGCTACAGAATTTCAGTCCTTCATAGTGTAGTGTGTTACCAATTGTTTTCTTGGTGACTATGGTCCCAGCTGCCTTGAGATCATTGGCAAGATCCTCCCGTGTAGTTCTGGGCTGAGTCCTCACTGTTCTCATGATCATTGCAACTCCACGAGGTGAGATCATGCATGGAGCCCCAGGCCGAGGAAGATTGACAGTTCTTTTGTGTTTCTTCCATTTGCGAATAATTGCACCAACTGTTGTCACCTTCTCACCAAGCTGCTTGGCAATGGTCTTGTAGCCATTCCAGACTTGTGTAGGTCTACAATCTTGTCCCTGACATCCTTGGAGAGCTCTTTGGTCTTGCCCATGGTGGAGAGTTTGGAATCTGATTGATTGATTGCTTCTGTGGACAGGTGACTTTTATACAGGTAACAACATTCCCTTTTAAGAGTGTGCTCCTAATCTCAACTCGTTACATGTATAAAAGACACCTGGGAGCCAGAAATCGTTCTTAATGAGAAGGAGTCAAATACTTATTTCCCTCATTAAAATGCAAATCAATTTATAACATTTTTTACTTGTGTTTTTCTGGATTTTTTTTCTTGTTATTCTGTCTCTCATTGTTCAAATAAACCTACCATTAAAATTATAGACTGATCATTTCTTTGTCAGTGGGCAAATGTACAAAATCAGCAGGGGATCAAATACTTCTTTACCTCACTGTATGTGCTGTATATTGAACACCCTATTCCATATTTAGGTCTACCTTTGTTGTTTTAATAACCTTCACTCTTTGGGAAGGCTTTCCACAAAATTTTGGAACATTGTTGTGTGGATTTGCCCTTTCAGCCACAAGAGTGGCACAATAGTGATGTCAGGCAATGAAGTCGGGTGAGGAGGCATGTAGTCGCCGTTCCAGTTCATTCCAACAGTGATTCCAATCACTGGGGTTGTGGTCAAGGTTCTGTGCAGACCACTCGAGTTCTTCTACACCCTCCTTGGCAAACCATGTCTTTTTGTAACACACTCACAGGGACATTGTCATGCCCGAACAGGTTCGGGCCCCTTAATTGAGAACTCATTACCATTTGTATTTCAACAGTTTAGGGAAGACCCACATATGGCCATAATTTTATGTATCTTTCAGTCTTTTTTTTTATTTTTATTCCTTTTTCCTTGTTTAGAAAATTGAAATGTACAGAGCACTCATCTGGGGTATACTGTGTAGCTACTGCAGAACTTTATTGACTAACCTGCTAAAATTAATTTGGATAACGCAAACGTGTACATTTACATCTAAAATTATTTTAGCATATAGCCATGCCATTTAGTCATTTTCTAACATTCATAATGACTAGCTATAGAGTTGTTATTAAGACTGCATGAGTTGCACTTGGAGAGTTGGACACCTCAGGATGTGAGCTGATGGAAACAATTAATTTCTCCCCAAGCTTGTTCAATACGTCTTGAAGCCCCACCCCAGACTGTGTGTTATTGGTTGACCCATAGTCACATACATTTTTCCCCATGTGTTGTTGCTTTTTGTCCATCAATATGTTGTTCTGATTAAAATAAGAGGGTGTTTTTGATGATTACCATAAATGTTTGGTGAGATCATCCTAAGCATGTTGACCATTAACTCTGTCTTGTTCAAGCTTCTGTTGGCGTGGTAATTGGGTGGTAATTGGATTTGGGTGTGCAGTGTGAAGAGTGCACCTTATAACTTTGTTCCACTTTGATCAGGAGCAGACAGTCCTACGTGCAGTAATGGTGTGACGCCTTCTAACAAAAACAAGGGCCACACCAAATACCCTGGAGCTGGCTCCGCCTCCTCTTCCCCTTCTTCCTCACCTTCCTCTGTCAACTATTCAGAGTCCAACTCCACAGACTCCACCAAGTCCCAGCCACACAGCACCACCAGCACCCAGGAAACCAGGTAGAGAGAAAGCGAGAGCACATTGTACATGAACAAAATTCAGTTATCATTTACGCATTTTCATGTCATTATTTTATACTGCATCGATTTCTAAGCCTTCTTAAAATCTCATTTTCATTCAGTGCTGTGTGTGTGCACAGTGATAGCGAGATGGAGATTGAGGCGGAACACTACAGTAACGGAGTGGCCGAGAGTTCCACCACCCGCATCATGAATGGCACCTACAAGCACCAGGAGATCATGCAAGGAGACGGCAGCAGCGTGGGCAATGGAGTAGCAGGTACATACATACACTTCTTTTTCTAAGTGCTAACAAAAGTGCGTTATTACACACCCAGATGGGTTCGCTTGAATCCTGTGTTGAAAAAGTAGAAAGAATTGATATCAGAACAATATTTTCAGGCCTAGTTTACACGTTAACATTACTATGAAAAGTGTGTATGGACACCTATATCTGGAAAAGAAATAACTAATGTACTTATCATCTGCGTTCTATACACACTTTTATCAACACTTGCACACTATGCATATAAGCTAACTAGGTAAAGTGTGCAGGAGGAGGACATCAAACGTGCACTAATTTGAGCACAAATCATGAATCAGTTTCAGCTTTCCACCCATTAGTCACTAATTTACATGTTATATGCATACAGCAGTCCACAACGTGTCCTCATATAGACACATCATTTACATGAAACACACTAATTTATATAGGTCAGTTATTCAAGAAGCAAGGAAAGAACTAAGTGCATAATCTCACTAGGCCTGGTTGCCTTGTACCGTGCCCAAGCACGATTATCGCACCTCCTCTCTCCCCTGCTGGTCTGCACTCGCATTGCATTTAACTTTCTGGGCCTTAGCATGCTTACATCATTACGATGCGGCGTTGGAAAGAAAAGCACTCTCACACAGCACAATGAAGACCATCATTGTAATCTCCATCCATCCATCCATCTTCAACCGCTTACTCCTTTACGGGGTCACGGGGAACCTGGAGCCTATCCCAGGAGGCATCGCCACTTATCTTAAAACATACTTTTTTCAAGGTAGCTGTTGAATATTTAAAAAAATATATATATATTTTTATTTTTTTTATAACTGTTTGGTGTTGTATACTTATTTTTATGATTTGTATCTATGCACGATTGTGTTTATGTAAAGTGCCTTGAGAAGCTACTTTTAAAGGTGCTATATAAAATAGTTTATTATTATTATTATTATTATTATTATTATTATTATTATGACTTATTTGGAGTTGTTTGGGGCACGGTGACACTCGACGCTCTCACATGCCTAATACATTGTCTAATATTTTTCTCACTTATGCAGCGCGTTGATTTTCATTTACTCGTGCTGCAGGTATCAGAAGATTTTTACGGATGCAGCTGACAGTCGCATCATCGACATCATGTTTCAAATTCTGTGCTCGAGCACAGTATGCATCTACTGTGATCTAATCCAATTGAACTGAACTGAAAGTCCATTTTGTTTGAGTAGTGCGATCGCTCCGTACCGTGCCCGAGCCCGCGTCTTCGAGCGGGCCTGGGCACGGTACGGAGCGATCACGCTTGTCAAACAAACAGGACTTTGGGGGTCAAACATGCACTGTACAAGATCGCACAATACAGAGGAGGTGGAATTAAATAATGGCATAAAATGTGCACACAGAATGAAGATTTAATATAATACTGATTGAAACAAGGTTTCAGCGATTTAAAAGTATGGTCAATGAGGTTTGACTTTGCAGTCTTGACTTTATACTGAAATTAATTGTATAAAATAAAATATCCAAGCAATTGTTTGTGCATTAGTCTGTTTTACTGTAGTTTTTCTTAATAAAGCTGTTTGAGCTGGGGCAGTTTTGAGGTATTCAATACTAATCCTGTAGTTTCGAGGCTGTCAGAAAGTCTCGCACAGTTCCGAGTGAGGTGCTGGAGCAACTATAACGAAATGACTGAAAGAAACGCGTCCTTAAATCAAATCAGCAAAATGCTGTAGGAAATCACTGAAAAACAGAATACACACACATCTGATATGTTTTAGCTGTTGATATACATCTCCCCGTGTGTCGGGGGTTTCCTCCAGGTACTCCGGTTTCCTCCCCCAGTCTAAAGACATGCATGGTAGGCTGATTGGTGTGTCTAAAGTGTCCGTAGTGTATGGATGGGTGTGTGAGTGTGTATGTGATTGTGCCCTGCAATGGACTGGCACCCTGTCCAGGGTGTACCCCGCCTTGTGCCCGATGCCTCCTGGGATAGGCTCCAGGTTCCCCGTGACCCCGATAAAGGAGTAAGCGGTAGAGGATGGATGGATGGATTGATAGATATATGATTATGAAATAACCTCCGGAATTGCACAATAAAACATTTTGCATGTTATTTCGTCTGCTTTTAGTAAAAGGTTCTCTTGTGCAAAATTATGAATGTCTTCTTTTCGATATTGGGGTTGTTGTGGGGGGTATTTTTTAAACTGTTCAAATTACTGTTCTTGCTATAATTATGAATGGTATTGAATGTGATTAGATTATTTAACTGCAAATCAAGCAGTTTTCTGGCTGTTAAGATATTCCACTCAAAGCTACACACACTCCAACCAGGAGACTGTCCTAGTGATTTGTGTAGGCTTGTTTTACAATCAGATTTGATTGTATGCAACTTTTGATGAATAAGGGCATTTCTGTTTACACAACTTGAGATTTGACCACAGCCATAACTACAGAAATGGCCTGGGTAATCTGATGACATTCTAACAGGTGTGTGTGTGTGTGTGTGTGTGTTTAACACTGTTTTTAACATAGCCGAATGCTATCCAATCATGTTGTGAACGTGTAGATGGGGCCTTGGATAATTAAGCCCTCTTTTTTTTCTTTCTTTACTTCCTCCTTCATTTTCAAGACCAGCCCCCCCCTCCCCCTTCGGACTGTTGCTAAACCAAGTAGTCTGAAACAGAGACAGAAAAGCCTTTTTTAGAGATTTTAAATCATACATGTCACTACACATTTAGTCTGTGATGAAACATAAGCCACTGAGTGCATTCAGCATCTATTTAATTATATTGCAGTTTGAAAAGCAGTGTGAGGATTGGTTTTAAAACACTAGTAACATAATTTTTTTCTGACTTTTAAAATGAAAAAAAAAAAAAAAGTGATACAGAACCTACTGCAAAAATACACAGAAGGTATGAAACAAAAAGCTGTTCTATAGCAAAACCTACAAATAAATAATGTAATAAGACAGACTTTGTAATCGACAAGTTTAAGCGAGTTTAAGTTGCATGTGTTCAGGAAATCTCATCTTGACTGACTGCGTCCTGTATATTTATATGGAAAGATTGTTGAACAAAACATTAGGTCTAGTTATGATATGTAGTCCTAATCTGCCACGGAAATCTCATATCCACATGCATCTGTTCTTGTTCTCATCATGTAGCACCCATACATTATCATCATCTAGATAACTGTAGACAAGGAAATCTATCGGTGACAATATACCTGTTAAATGTTGCAATGTCTTTGGTAAGTGTAAGTTGTCGGATTTTATTGCATACCTACCCTTAATTATTTTAAGAATATGTGTAGCTCTCTGTGGAAATGCGGTCATGGATTTTGCAAAAGGTCCATGCCTAAATGAGCTTGTTTACTTTCTTTCTCCTTTTAGAGGACAGCTGTGGTTCGAGGCAGCTGTGTGGGGGTAACCAGGCCGCCACGGAGCGCATGATCCAGTTTGGCCGTGAGCTGCAGGCGCTTAGTGAGCAGCTCTCACGCCAGTACGGCAAGAACGCCATGCATAAGAAGATGCTGCAGGTACAGATCGAAGGGGCATCAAGAGAATGATGAGTAAAAACAAACCATCTTGCCTAAAGCAGAGTGCACTCTACATGGATTTCAAAATCCCTTCCTCACACTTCACAACTTTAATCACTAGCCATTGGTTGTTTGGTGGATGTAAGATGTGCAGCCTATGGAAGGAGATCCTGGAGTGTGTTTTACTCCCATATTGTTTATTATAGGACTTTAGCTGGCATTCCGATACACTGATCAGCCATAACATTAAAACCACCCGCCTAATATTGTGTAGGTCCCCCTTACACTGCCAAAACAGCTCTGACCCGTTGAGGCACGGATTCTGCATGACCTCTGAAGGTGTTCTGTGGTATCTGGTACCAAGACGTTAGCAGCAGATCCTTTAATTCCTGTAAGTTGCAAGGTGGGCCTCCTTTGCTCAGACTTATTTGTCCAGCACTCAGATCCTTACGTCTTAAACTTGCCCATTTTTCCTGCTTCCAACACATCAACTTCAAGAACTGACTGTTCACTTGCTGCCTAATACATCCCAAGCCTTGACAGGTGCCCTTCTATTGAGATAATCAATGTTATTCACTTTGCTTGTCAATGGTTTTAATGGTAAGAGTGATCAGTGTATGTAGTTTGATAATCATTTATAGCTCTTGTATATGAAGCATTGTATATTGCGGTAAGAATCTCCTTATTTTCACAAATATTCAGCTATGCTTCTCATTATGTTGGGGTTGGGTATTCCTCCGAAATATCAATATTATGATTATTAATTCAATATACATTTTTATAAACATATCAAAGTTATTTTGGGCGGCTGTGGCTCAGTTGGTAGAGCGGGTTGTTCACTAATCGCAGGGTTGGCAGTTCGATTCGTGGCCCACATGACTCCACATACCGAAGTGTCCTTGGGCAAGACACCGAATCCCAAGTTGTTCCTGATGGCAAGTTAGCGCCTTACAATGACAACTCTGCTACTATATAAGTGCAGACCATTACCATATTTTGATATCTCAACAGTATCTCTATGACATTGACCAAATCTACTGTTTTTCACAGTAACAAGGAGCTAATTTGGCATGTATTTCGATTATGGGTTTTTGTACCAGTTTTATTTTTGCAGGTTTTCCCTATAAATTTTTTTTTTTTTTTTTGTGAGTAATTAAAAGTGGAAACCATCATTTAAACCAAACTGTAAATGTGGCTCTTCTGCTTTGCTGACACGTTCCTAGCTAAATAAAATAGCTATGAAAATAGACATTGATGCTGACATGGAATTTAAAGAACAATAAATATGTGGACACCTGACCATCACACCAATATGTGTTTGGTAAACATCCCATTCTACAACCCCAATTCTGAAAAAGTTGGGACAGTATGGAAAAATGCAAAAAAAAAAAAAAAAGTCATTTGAAAATTCTATTTACCCCGTACTATATTGAAAACACATTATTAACACATTATTTGATGTTATACTTTGTGAATTTTATTTATTTTTGAAAATTTACACTCATTTCAAATCTGTTGACTGCTACACACTCCAAAAAAGTTGTGGCAGTCGACAGTTTCCCCACTGTGTAACATCACCTTTTCTTTTAATAACACTTATTAAGCGTTTGGTCACTGAAGTCACCAGTTGGTTAAGTTTGGCAAGTGGAATTTTCCCCATTCCTCCATTATGCATTTCTTCACCTGTGGAACTGTACAGGGTCTTCGTTGCCTTATTTTGCACTTCATAATGCACCACACATTCAAATTGGGCACAGGTCAGGACTGCAGGCAGGTCATGCTAGCACCCGCACTCTGCTTACGCAACCGTGCGCTTGTAATCCGAGCAGAATGTGGTTTGGCTTGTTCTGCTCTGGATGGCAGCATATGTTGCTCCAAAATGTGTACATATCTTTCTGCAGTAATGATGCCCTCACAGATGTGCACGTTACCCATGCCATGGGCACTGACACACCCCCATACCATGACAGAGGCTGGCTTTTGGACCCGACGCTGATAACAGCTTGGATGATCAATTTCCTTTTTGGCCCGGAGAACACGACGGCTGTTTATTCCCAAAACTATTTGAAATGTTGATTTGTTTGACTCCTGTGACCCTGAAAAGGATTAAGCGGTATAGAAGATGGATGGATGGATGGACTCGTCGGACCATAAAATACGATTCCACTGTGTTACTGTCCATCTCAGATGAGACCGAGCCCAGAGAAGTCAGCAGCGCTTCTGTATAGTGTTGAGCCCATGTCAGGATATCGGAGGGATCAGAGATCACGTGCATTCAGAAGTGGTTTTCGGCCTTGCATTTTATCAAGATTTGACCAGATTCCTTGAGTCTTTAATTTATATTGTGCACTGTAGAAGGTGAAATACCGAAAATCCTACCGATTTGTCTTTGGGGAATGTTGTTCTCAAAGTGCTGGATTATTCGCTGATTCATCTGTTGGCAGACTGGCGAACCTCGACCCATCCTTGCTCTTGAAAAGGACTAGGCCATATTTGGAAGCTCCTTATATACTATGATTAGACGATTAACTCACCTGTTTCACATCACCTTCTTATTTGTCTTACTGTCACATCGCCATTAGTCCTAAATGTCCCCTGTCCCATATTCAGAATGTGTTGCATGCATCAATTTCAAAATAAACCTTTATCTTAAAAAAAAAACTATGCAGTTGATTAGGTAAAACATCAAATACCTTGTTTTGATATGTTTTTTTGTTTAAATACAAATCAAAGTACATTTACAAATCATTCCTCCATACTGACCCAACTTTTTTGGAATTGGGGTTGTAGATTTAGTATAACCTCCACTCTTCTGGGAAGACATTCTTCTGTTTTTTTCTCGTATTTCATTGTTTCAGAAATTAAAACTAAATCTAAGATAAAACAAAGGCAACCTGAGTAAACACAAAATACAGTTTTGAAATGATAAATGTTATTTATTGAAGCAAAAACGTTATCCAATACCAACTGGGACTGTGTGAAAATGTATTTGCCCCCATAGTTACTCATTCCCCAAATCTATGAAACTGAATTCATAATTGGGTTCAGCTGGACGAGACACAACCAGGCCTGATTACTGCAGACCCTGTTCAATCAGATCAACACTTAAATAGAACTTCTTCAACAGCATGAAGTTGGTTAAAAGGTCTTACAGTAACACACTATGCCAAAATTGAAAGAAATTCCAGAAATGATGAGGAAGAAGGTGATTGAAATACATCAGTCTGGGAAGGGTTACAAAGCTATTTCAAAGGCTCTGGGACTCCAAAGAACCACAGTGAGAGCCATTATCTCCAAATTGAAAAACTCTGCACAGTAGTGAACCTTCCCAGAAATGGGCGACCTTCCAAAATTCCTCCAAGAGCACAAACTATTCATCCAGGTAGTCACAAAAGAGCCAAGGACAACATCAAAGGAATTACAGGTCTCTCTTGCATATAAAAGGCATGACTCCATTATCAGAAAGACGCTGGGCAATAATCATCCACGGAAGATTGACGAGGTGAAAACCATCTAACCCAGATGGGTTGTCTGAATTTTGACAAAACACACCTTGATGATCAAAACATTTGGGAGAATGTTCTGTGGATTGATGAGTCGAATGTGGAACTGTTTTGAAGACAGGAGTCCCGTTACATTTGTTGTAAAGCAAACAGAAACTTCCACAAAAAGAACAATTGAGAGAAACATGAATTCTGCTCTCTACCAGAAAATCTTAAAGGAGAATATATTTTATTTCAATAAAAAAACTAATAATAATAATTGTATTTTTTTATGATTTCTTTCGTTCGAAGATCTAAAACTATTCAGTATGAAAGATACACAAAAACCGAAGAAATCAGGGCAAATACTTTTTTCACAGCACTGTATATTGTGTATGATGAAACTGTCTTCAAGTATGTTGATATTTAGCATTTTGCCCACTCCAGAGCCTAAGCAGGTTTTTACAGATGCTTGCTAGAGATGATCTTAATGGCTGAGAAGCAGATCTTTTGATATTCTTTTGACATTGACTTTGTGTTTGATTACCACTGCTTTTGTGTGTGCGTGTATGTGCATGTGTGTGTGTGCATAGGATGCATTTAGTCTATTAGCATACTCAGACCCATGGAACTGCCCAGTGGGCCAGCAGCTGGACCCCACACAGAGAGAGGCCATCTGCTCCGCTCTCAACAGCGCCATTTTGGGTAACAACCTGCTGGCTCACAAATACACAAACACAAATGCACATACTTACGGAGTGTTACTGTTTATGGATTTTCAGTAGTTCTAGCTTATTATAGATAGTGTTATCACCTAACAGCTCCAGGGGTCCCCAGTTCGAGCCTGAGGGTTACCTACAGGTTCTCCTTAGCAAAAAAAAGTTTTGCCTATGTAGATTGACTACTCCAAATTGCCCCTAGAAGCGAATGTGTGAGTGTATGGTGCCCTCCAATGGTCTGGTGTCCCACCCATTCTTGTATTCTTTCTTCACACCCAGTGTTCCCAGTAGCTAGAGACTTATAAAGTTATTATATTTTCCTAAATTTATTTTGTTTCACTGTTTTATCTTCTCTTCTCTTTATCAATAAGTAAATTCAGCCAAATATAAATTTCACATATGTAGTGTTTTTCAGTTAAAAAAAAATTCAAGATAATGACAAACCCTAACACTGAGAGTGCCCTCATCCTCTCTCTCTCTCTCTCTCTCTCTCTCTCTCTCTGTGTCTCTCTCTGTGTGTGTGTGTGTGTGTGTCTCTCTCTCTGTGTGTGTGTGTCTCTCTCTCTCTGTGTGTGTCTGTCTCTCTCTGTGTCTCTCTCTTTGTGCGTGTGTGTATATCTCTGTGTGTGTATATCTCTGTGTGTGTATATCTCTGTGTGTGTATCTCTGTGTGTGTGTATCTCTGTGTGTGTGTATCTGTCTGTGTGTGTGTGTATCTGTCTGTGTGTGTGTATCTGTCTGTGTGTGTGTATCTGTCTGTGTGTGTGTGTGTATCTGTCTGTGTGTGTGTGTGTATCTGTCTCTGTGTGTGTGTGTGTCTCTGTCTCTGTGTGTGTGTGTGTCTCTGTCTCTCTGTGTGCGTGTGTCTCTATGCGTGTGTGTCTCTGTCTCGCTGTGTGCGTGTGTGTCTCTGTCTCGCTGTGTGCGTGTGTGTCTCTGTCTCGCTGTGTGTGTGTCTCTGTCTCGCTGTGTGTGTGTCTCTGTCTCTCTGTGTGCGTGTGTCTCTCTGTGTGCGTGTGTCTCTTTGTGTGCGTGTGTCTCTCTGTGTGCGTGTGTCTCTGTCTCTGTGTGTCTCTGTCTCTGTGTGCGTGTGTCTCTGTCTGTCTGCGTGTGTCTCTGTCTGTCTGTGTGTCTCTGTCTCTCTGTGTGTCTCTGTCTCTCTGTGTGTGTCTCTGTCTCTCTGTGTGTGTCTCTGTCTCTCTGTGTGTGTCTCTGTCTCTGTGTGCGTGTGTGTCTCTGTCTCTGTGTGCGTGTGTGTTTCTGTCTCTGTGTGCGTGTGTGTCTCTGTCTATCTGTGTGTGTGTCTCTGTGTATGTATGTCTCTGTCTCTGTATGTGTGTGTCTCTGTCCCTCTGTGTGTATGTCTCTGTGTGTGTGTGTGTGTCTCTGTCTCTCTCTTTGTGTGTGTCTCTGGGTGTGTGTGTGTCTCTCTGTCTGTCTGTCTCTCTCTTTCTCTGTTTGTGTGTCTGTCTCTCTCTCTCTGCTTTTCCAACAGAGTCTCAGAATTTACCCAAGCAGCCCCCTCTCATGCTGGCATTGGGGCAGGCCACCGAGTGTGTGCAGCTCATGGCCCGTGTGCGCTCCGGCTCCTGCTCATTCGCCAGAGTCGACAACTTTTTGCACTAGCCCGTGTCCAGATGAGGGATCCAGCTCTCTGGTGAAAACACACACACACACAAACGCACACACACTGTGGATGGCTGACATTGTGTAAATATATATAGGTATATGTGTGTGTGTGTGTATGTATATGTGTATGTATATGTGTATGTGTGTGTGTGTGTCTGTATGTGTCTCTGTCTGTCTGTGTGTCTGTCTGTCTGTGTGTGTGTATCTGTCTGTGTGTGTGTATCTGTCTGTGTGTGTGTATCTGTCTGTCTGTGTGTGTGTATCTGTCTGTCTGTGTGTGTGTATCTGTCTGTCTGTGTGTGTGTGTATCTGTCTGTGTGTGTGTGTGTATCTGTCTGTGTCTGTGTGTGTGTGTATCTGTCTGTGTGTGTGTGTATCTGTCTGTGTGTGTGTGTATCTGTCTGTGTGTGTGTGTATCTGTCTGTGTGTGTGTGTATCTGTCTCTGTGTGTATCTGTCTGTGTGTGTATCTGTCTGTCTGTGTATCTGTCTGTCTGTGTGTGCGTGTATCTGTCTGTCTGTGTGTGCGTGTATCTGTCTGTCTGTGTGTGCGTGTATCTGTCTGTCTGTGTGTGCGTGTATCTGTCTGTCTGTGTGTGTCTCTGTGTGTGTGTCTCTGTCTGTCTGTGTGTGTCTCTGTGTGTGTGTCTCTGTCTCTGTGTGTGTGTGTCTCTGTGTGCGTGTGTGTGTCTCTGTGTGCGTGTCTCTGTGTGCGTGTGTGTGTCTCTGTCTCTGTGTGCGTGTGTGTGTCTCTGTCTCTGTGTGCGTGTGTGTCTCTGTCTCTGTGTGCGTGTGTCTCTGTCTCGCTGTGTGCGTGTGTCTCTGTCTCGCTGTGTGCGTGTGTCTCTGTCTCGCTGTGTGCGTGTGTGTCTCTGTCTCGCTGTGTGCGTGTGTGTCTCTGTCTCGCTGTGTGCGTGTGTCTCTGTCTCGCTGTGTATGTGTGTCTCTGTCTCGCTGTGTGCGTGTGTCTCTGTGTACGTGTGTCTCTGTACGTGTGTCTCTGTCTGTCTGTGTGTGTCTCTGTGTGTGTGTCTCTATCTGTCTGTGTGTGTATCTGTCTGTGTGTGTGTGTATCTGTCTGTGTGTGTGTGTATCTGTCTGTGTGTGTGTGTGTGTGTCTCTGTCTCTCTGTGTGCGTGTGTCTCTGTGTATGTGTGTCTCTGTGTGCGTGTGTCTCTGTCTGTCTGTGTGTGTCTCTGTGTGTGTCTCTGTCTGTCTGTGTGTCTGTCTGTCTGTGTGTGTGTATCTCTGTGTGGGTGTGTGTGTGTGTGTGTGTGTGTATCTGTCTGTGTGTGTGTGTGTGTATCTGTCTGTCTGTGTGTGTGTGTATCTGTCTGTGTGTGTATCTGTCTGTGTGTGTATCTGTCTGTGTGTGTATCTGTCTGTGTGTGTATCTGTCTGTGTGTGTATCTGTCTGTGTGTGTGTGTATCTGTCTGTGTGTGTGTGTGTATCTGTCTGTGTGTGTGTGTGTATCTGCCTGTGTGTGTGTGTATCTGCCTGTGTGTGTGTGTATCTGCCTGTGTGTGTGTGTATCTGTCTGTGTGTGTATCTGTCTGTGTGTGTATCTGTCTGTCTGTGTATCTGTCTGTCTGTGTGTGCGTGTATCTGTCTGTCTGTGTGTGCGTGTATCTGTCTGTCTGTGTGTGCGTGTATCTGTCTGTCTGTGTGTGTATCTGTCTGTGTGTATGTGTGTGTGTGTGTGTGTATCTCTGTGTGTGTGTGTGCGTGTGTCTCTGTCTCGCTGTGTGCGTGTGTCTCTGTCTCGCTGTGTGCGTGTGTCTCTGTCTCGCTGTGTGCGTGTGT
>JAFFST010044736.1:68842-81161 GCA_022414735.1 Noturus placidus | reverse complement strand
ACTACTACTGTTATTACTACTACTACTACTACTACCACTACTATTACTACTACTGCTATTACTACTACTACTACTACCACTACTATTACTACTACTGTTATTACTACTACTACTACTACTACTACCACTACTATTACTACTACTGCTATTACTACTACTACTACCACTACTATTACTACTACTGTTATACTACTACTACCACTACTATTACTACTACTGTTATTACTACTACTACTACTACCACTACTATTACTACTACTGTTATTACTACTACCACTACCACTTCTATTACTACTACTATTATTACCACTACTCTTACTACTACTGTTATTACTACTACCACTACCACTACTATTACTACTACTACTACTACCACTACTACCACTACTATTACTACTGCTGTTATTACTACTACTACTACCACTACTATTACAACTACTGTTATTACTACTACTACCACCACTACTACTACTACTACTAATACTACTACTACTGTTATTACTACTACTACTATTACTACCACTACTATTACTACTACTGTTATTACTACTACTATTACTACCACTACTATTACTACTACTGTTATTACTACTACTACTACTACTACTACCACTACTATTACTACTACTGCTATTACTACTACTACTACCACTACTATTACTACTACTGTTATTACTACTACCACCACTACTATTACTACTGTTATTACTACTACCACTACTATTACTACTACTATTACTACTGCTGTTATTACTACTACTACCACTACTATTACTACCACTACTACCACTACTATTACTACTACTGTTATTACTACTACTACTACTACCACTACTATTACTACTACTGTTATTACTACTAATGTTACTACTACTACTACCACTACTATTACTACTACTGTTATTACTGATACTACTACTACCACTACTATTACTACTACTGTTATTACTACTACTACTACTACCACTACTATTACTACTACTACTACCACTACTATTACTACTACTGTTATTACTACTCCTACTACTACTATTACTACTACTGTTATTACTACCACTACTATTACTACTACTACCACTACTATTACTACTACTGTTATTACTTCTACTACCACTACTATTACTACTACTGTTATTACTACTACTACTACTATCACTACTATTACTTCTACTGTTATTACTACTACTACTACCACTACTATTACTACCACTACTATTACTACTACTGTTATTACTACTACCACTACCACTACTATTACTACTACTATTACTACTGCTGTTATTACTACTACCACTACCACTACTATTACTACTACTATTACTACTGCTGTTATTACTACTGCTACTAGCACTACTATTACTACTACTGTTATTACTACTACTATCACTACTATTACTACTACTATTACTACCACTACTATTACTACTACTGTTAGTACTACTACTACTACTACTACTACCACTACTATTACTACTACTGTGATCACTACTACTACTACTACCACTACTATTACTACTACTGTTATTACTACTACTACTACTACCACTACTATTACTACTACTGTTATTACTACTACTACTACCACCACTATTACTACTACTACTACCACTACTACTACTACCACCACCACTATTAATACTATTACTACTACTACTACTACCACCACCACTATTACTACTATTACTATTATCCCTACTACTACCACTCCTATTACTTCTACTGCTATTACTACTACTACTACTACTACTACTATTACTACTACTGTTATTACTACTAATACTACATTACTACTACTATTACTACCACTACTACCACTACTATTACTACTACTGTTATTACTACTACTACTACTACGAGAACTATTACTACTACTGTTATTACTACTACCACTCCTATTACTATTACTGTTACTACTACTACTACTACTATTACTTCTACTGTTACTACTATTACTACTACTACTATTACTACTACTACTACTACCACCACTATTACTACTACTACTACTACTACTACCACTACTACTACTACTACTACTACTACTATTAATACTATTACTACTACTGTTATTATTACTACTGCTACTACCACTACTATTACTACTACTGTTACTACTACTACTACCACTACTATTACTACTACTGTTATTACTACTACTACTACCACTACTATTACTACTACTGTTACCACTACTACTACTACCACCACCACTATTAATACTATTACTACTACTACTACTACCACCACCACTATTACTACTATTACTATTATCCCTACTACTACTACTACCACTCCTATTACTTCTACTGCTATTACTACTACTACTACTATTACTACTACTACTACCACTACTATTACTACTACTGTTATTACTACTACTACTACTACCACTACTACTACTATTACTGTTATTACTACTACTACTACTACTACTATTACTACTACTGTTATTACTACTACTGTTACTACTACTACTACTACTACTACTACCACTACTATTACTACTACTGTTATTACTACTACTAGTACTACCACTACTATTACTACTACTGTTATTACTACTACTACTACTACTACCACTACTATTACTACTACTGTTATTACTACTACTACTATCACTACTATTACTACTACTGTTATTACTACTACTACTACCACCACTACTATTACTACTACTACCACTCCTATTACCATTACTGTTACTACTACTACTACTACTATTACTTCTACTGTTACTACTATTACTACTACTACTATTACTACTACTACTACTACCACCACTATTACTACTACTACTACTACTACTACCACTACTACTACTACCACCACCACCACTATTAATACTATTACTACTACTACTACCACCACCACTATTACTACTACTGTTATCACTACTACTACCACTCCTATTACTACTACTGCTATTACTACTACTACTACTACTACTACTACTGTTATTACTACTAATACTATATTACTACTACTACTATTACTGTTATTACTACTACTACTACTACTACCACTATTACTACTATTACTACTACTACTACTACTACTACTACTACTACTACTACTATTACTACTACTGTTATTACTACTAATACTATGTTACTACTACTACTACTACTACCACCACTATTACTACTACTATTACTACTAGTACTACTACTACTACTACAACTACTACCACCACCACTATTACTACTATTACTACTACTACTACCACCACTATTACTACTATTAAGACAACTATTGCTACTACTATTGCCAATACTACTACTACTACTATTACTACTGATTGATGATATAAGTAGAACACAGTCATGATCACAGGTCACAGGTCTATCTTTTGAGGAAATTTGTTCAGCATTGTTTCAAAAATTCTACCAAGATTTTACATCCCATACATTTTGCAGGGTTCTTCAACGTTTTCGAGGCCAAGGACCCCCAAACTAATGCCATTTATAAACATAACATAACACAATAAACTGATACCTGCCAAGATCAACAATGTCTGTCAATTGCATGTAATCATGCATAAATGTTAATGTGTATTTAAAGACATTTCAATTAGTGGAAAAAAATTGCAGGGGGGGATATAAAAAAATGTCTAATCAACCAAAACTTTCACGACCCCCATGCAGAACCCCCTGTTGAAGACCTCCGTTTTACAGTATACTCATATGCCAAGTAATAAATTTGCCCAGTCTAAAGCTAGCTCAAGGTGCATGCAGAAAAGAGAAAAGCACATGCTGTATAGAGCAGGGTTTCGCAAACTTTCTGTAGCAGGGACCCTTTTGAGTGAAAAATAAATTTCACAAAGATTCCCCTCAGGATAGAGTTATTTCATGAACATGATTTAAATGTCTACAATAATATTTTGACTATTTATTGGAGCCAAAAGAGACTTTCCTTCAAGAGAACAGAATTTTATTAAAATTGTTATAAGATGCAAGTAGACATTATGTGACTAAGTGATTTTTATTTTAAACCCATTCAAATCAATGGACCAGTCAAACAGGTGAAGAACTACATGATACATATAATACTGTTCATACTGATATTGAGTTGTTTTTTCCACCACTGTAAAAATTAATCAACAAATCACAGACCTTTTCTCGGCCTACGCTTACAGACCCACTTTGAGGAACACTGGCATAGAGAACTGATGAGATCTTTATATGGGATGAAGACTTCTATAGTAGAAAACATATTGACTGTTACAAAGCACTGAAAGTAAACGTTCAACAAACACTTCCCTGCAGAAAACGTCACCATATCAATAATAATGCTTTTGTTACCCACATATTATTAGTCTTAGATTATGTAGCTCCTCTGCCGTACGAATCCTTGTGATTGAGCTGTTACTATAGAAAGGATAATGTATTAGAACGACTTCATGAATATATATCTGTGATTTGAATAATAACTGTTATAGGAAATTCATCAACACCTCTGACCAATCAGAATCAAGAATTTAACGGCGCTGTGGTGTATAATGAGTTTGTCGATTTGGGGACTGAAATTATTTATTATTTAAGTTCATTATAATTCATTTACTAGACATGTTATCAATTCCCAATCTTCCTACAAATGAATAAATACACAGGAAGAAACACAAAACAAAACAATGGAACCAAGTATACACGAGTAGCCCTTGGTCTATTACAGTAAATCCCAATTATGTTACACATCTAAAAAAATGAAACATACCGACCCACAATAAATGCTAATTATGCTCCTGCACCTGTTTTACGTGAGATTTCACAACCTGTTTTTTTTTCTCTTTTAAACCTATTTTTTCAGATCTGAAATTCAGTGTAAGTGATAGCTGACAAAACCGGTGGAAATGATGCGAACAGGGCCAGATACTGACAGCTGTCACATCCTACAGCACACATCGGATCTGCTTCTGTTCCTACACAATCAGTGCCTCACACCGCTCACACAACCGAATCACACCTCTCAATATAATGACCAGCGCAAGAGTGGTGTAAAAGAAATGCCAGCGAGTGCTATATGCCTGAGCAGACACGAGTTTGTGGATGCGCATATAATGAAAGGTAGAATTGTGTGTGTGTGTGTGTGTGTACTCAACGTGCATCTGGGTCCCAGTCAGTGACTTTCAAAAAACACACAAAACAAAGGTGGGATTCAAAGCAAAAGCAAATACTACTGGAAGTCAAGAGTCTCTTGAAAGCTTGGCTATGCTCTGTGTGTGTGTGTGTGTGTGTGTGTGTGTGTGTGTGTGTGTGTAAGTACCCAAGGACCTGTGGCCGCCTTGACTGGAGTTGCACCAAAGAGAGATGACTTCAGTCTGACTACTAAGAGCTCGGGCAGGATTTTTATTAAGAACTAGGGACAGCATTCATTTTTAAAACCTCCTCAATAAAATATCATACAGTCGTTACATATTCCTCAGTATTATAATGATATGAATATTTAAATTGAAATGCATTCCAAGCACGGGCTCGTCTTCAGTACGCCATCAGATCTCATTTTCTACTTAAGCTCCTCGGTCATGTTTATGCATATCCACATGCATGATACATCTCTCTTTTTAAAAGCCTCTTAATGCAAGCCTGATAATTTCGCTTGACTTTAATGAGAAATGACTCTACGTCGGAGAGAGATTTCCCTTTCTTTCTCATCATCAAATCAAACAGTGCGCTCTCGTGGCGTTCGAAACTTCACAATTTTGTTGTGCTCGAAAGAGAGAAAAGAAAAACCCCATCTAGAACATCACTCGATTATTACAGGTTACATCACTGATGATGAACATCCAAGTAAAAAACAATAACCCATCCATCCATCCTCTACTGCTTAATCCTTTATCAGTGTCACGCGGAACCTGGAGCCTATCCCAGGGAGCATAACGTGGGGAACACCCTGGACAGGGTGCCAGTCCATCGCAGGGCACAATCACATACCCATTCATACACTACGGACACTTTAGACACGACAATCAGCCTACCATGCATGTCTTTGGACTGTGGGAGGAAACCGGAGAACCCGGAGGAAACCCCCGACGCACGGGGAGAACATGCAAACTCCACACACGGCCCTGGCAGGACTCGAACCCTGGACCCTGGAGGTGTGAGGCAAACGTGCTAAACACTAAGCCACTGTACGCCCTAAAACAATAATAATAATAATGATAATAATAATAAAAAATTCAAAGAATATCTGTCCCATGGCTTTATCAGAAAGCGTTAATTGAAGGACAGGTTCTTTAATAGTTTTGGTGGTGATACGTAATACAGGTGCATACAATTACAAGGTTTTTGGAAGCTAGAACATTTGTAAGACCTTGACGGGCCCTAGTGGATCCACACTACTCTGATCTCTCTACTTTCTGACAAGATGTGGTCGTTTTATTCATTCATTTATTTATTTTTGATTTGCTGAAAGACACTACAGGCTCCAGCAGCATTTCGTACACTAGATCAGTAGATGCTAAATTGACGAGCGTGCGAATCAATCACCTGACTCTTCCTGTATTCTATGAGTTCGGAACTATCGTTGAAAGTAAAACGCGCCGATAACGAGGTCTGTCTACTGCATAGCGTTTCCGATCGAATAACATGCCAATCAGCTGAAACAAAAAAAAAAAAAGCTGAGAAGATTACTACTAATAGCAATTAACACTCGCTGAGATATCCTATTAAGCCGCTTAATGAAACAGTCACTCCCTCTCCGTCACACTACCATGTGTGTAGAAGCCTAAAGCCAGGGTCAGAAGGCACAGGAAGAGAGGGAATCGATTTCAGTGCTCTTGACCTCATGGCACTTTGGCTAGAAGAAGCATGTGAGTGTGCTGTGCTGAGCCCCACTACTGGCTTTGATGCCGTGTATGTGTGTGTGTAAAGGGTGAAATGGGTAAATGGCGAAAGTCTCCTCAGATAAAATGCAGACAGATGCCGGCACTTGGCATTTCCAGTGCTGACAGGCTGGCTTGTTTGTTCACTCTAACGAGCACTCGGACTCCATTAATGAGCGGACTGAATCCATTATCATCATCATTTCAAAAGGAAGCTCAGGGCTCAACAGCTCCCTGCATTAGCAGGCGTTGCCCTTGTTGTTCCATTTGATCAGCAGTGGCAGCGGGAGTTCATCCCTCTCCACCCTTACACACACACACACACACACACCCCTACTGCCTTCATATTACTAAGAACATATATAGAGGAAAATGAACTAGTGAGCATATGTCAGGGATGCCATTAACCTGTTAGGACCCAGATAACACTGTAATGAAGGATACAGGTGAGGACTCCTTCTTTTGTATGTCATAAACAATCGGAGACAATAATGTGACGGGGAAGGACGATAGCATTCCATCTCTCTGCCACTTTTCGAAGGGGCATCAAAGGCCCAATTATGACCCTCTGTGCAAATGATGCGCGAGGATGCTGCTCTGGAGAGCTGTCATAAAAGAGGTGAATGTGTGTATGTGTGTAGGGCTGTCGACTCCCTAGCATGGTGACAGGCCCCCTTTACAACCCCAACTCTCTCCCTCCATCTCTCCCTCTCTCTAACTCCCTCTCTCTCTCCCACTCAGTCTGCTAAAGGATTTTAATTAGGCCTTGTCTGCGCAGCCCTACGCAGGCCTTTTGTATGTGCTGAATGGTACAAGGGCTGTGATTTGGAACCCCTTCCCCAGCAGTCAGCCATGTGAGAGACTGAGAGCGAGAGAGACACAGAGAGGAAGAGAGAAGAGAATAAAAGTCTATGTGGGAGGGGTCTCTTTCATTTTGATATGAGCTACTTCACTACATTGCACCCTTTTTCCCTACCCCATTGTACACGCTTCCCTTATGAAGCTGAGGAATTATTAAAACGTTAACGTGCCTGTGTTGGCTTTGATATTTAAGACAAAAGCGTATGGAGCGGAAGCTACAGCGACACTCCACAAACTATAAATTTGAGATTTCATCTGACGCTGTCATCCTCTGCCAATAGATTTAGTTCCTGTGTGCGTTTGTGTTTGCGTATGAACCACCATTTTATTTCTTTGTGTTTCAGTGGCCTCAGTGCAAGAACTGAGACAAAAATCCCCTTTTGTTTATATTATATTATTAATTTATAATTATCAAACATAGCAATCGTAATCGATGTGTCAATAAAAATAACCTCTCATATATTGTTTTATATCGCAAATGTCTGAAATGAAGAAAATTACACATTACATTATTACCTTCATAATATACTGTGTGTGTGTGTGTGTGTGTGTGTGTGTGTGTGTGTGACAGACAGTGAGGGGGAGAGATGGAAAGAGACTAAAGAAATTGACAAAAAGAGAAATAAAGAGAGAGAGATGGAAAAGAGAGATGGAGCGAAACAAAAGGAGAGAGATAAAAAAAGATTGAAAAGATAGAGAAAAGGAAAAGACAGAATGAAGGAGATGCAGAGGGGAGAGAGAAGTGGTGAGAGATGCAGAGGGGGAGTGATGGTGAGAAATGGAGAGAGAGGCAAAGTTAGTATGACGGAGAGAGAGAGAGAGAGAGAGAGACAGATGGGGAGAGGGGAAGACACAGACAGAGAGAGAGAGAGAGAGAGATGGGGAGAGGGGAAGACACAGACTGAGAGAGACACCGAGAGAGTATGCTGAGTAGTTTGGGTTTAACAGCGGTCTCAGCATGTACGTCTACGTCTGTGTCTGGCTATCATGCGTCCTCAGAGCTCATGTCTCGGCACCTTTCAGGTATGTTTTCAGTGCAGTGTCCTGAGTTTACCAGGCGTGCCCATGCCAGGCAGCCGCAGTGCCCTCCCCAGCCCTGACACGCTGTACCGCCACAATCTCGCCTTTCTCCCGGGCTGACAGTCCTCTCTGACAGGCCTTTTACATCTGCCTGCTCTGCACTCCGCCCGGCAGACAAAGAAATTAATACCCCCAGTGACTGTGTTTTAATTAAGCAATTTCATGCAAATTACACATTTTAGATTGTCAAATAATATACTGCGCAAAATGGAAGGCAGGCTGATCTGATATGCATGGAGCGTTTTTCTTCCAGGGTGCTGTGCATACATGGAAAATGAACAAAAATGCTAATTTCTAATCTATTATGCAAACAGTGTGATACTTACATAGATTTGTATGCCTTTCTTGGCATGGCTGAACAATCCTCTTGAATCTGCCCTATTCACTGCTAGGGTCTTTAAGGCAACTTTTTCTTCTTTTTTTTTAAGTCGTCCCTTTCCCTCTCTTTTAGCAGCACAATTATTTACACAGATCTCTCTGGTTTATCTAAGGAGCAAAATTGTGATTGACTCAGGACCATTTGTGTTAGTCTTGAAAGGAAAAGATTCACCTTTCGTTTGTTCTGATGGTTAGAAATTTAGCATTTCCTCAATATGTACACAGAGGAAATAGATTGTTCTTATTATTTTAAAAGTATTCTTTTTTTATTATTAACAAAGTGCATTAAATACAACTCTAACCTCTTTTTTCCAAGTATTCAAATATATATATATCTTCACATGTTCATACTACTACTATTATTATTGGAATAAAAAGTTGAATCTAAGAGGAAAGCCTTTCATTCCAGTTGATCTGATTAACTATTTGCTCAGGCTGGCTCTTAGAACAAGTACAAAAAGGCATCCTGAAAGCACAAATAAAAGTCAGCATGTGCAGGTAGCACAATGAAGGTCTCCTTAACAAAGGCAATGGAGAGATCTTGCTGTTTCTTTGTGATTCAAATACATTTAATCAAAGGTTTGCTTCGATATACTGGCACTTAGTAGTGTACATTAACCCCTACAATAGCGTTGAATGAATCGCAATAGTTCCAGTCGGCTTTTTAATGGGAACAAATAGCAGGATAAGAGTGGGGACCGAAACGATAATGGAAGGGTACGACATGTGCTGTTGACGCGGTTTCTTCATCGTTGGAGCAGCAGTGCTCTTTAAATGGACCCTCATGGCATAATCGTGGGGTTTTAGCATGCACGGTACACGTTCAAATCAGCCTAAACACCTTGGTCCAATTATTAGGCTTTGAATTCACAGCCATACTCATGAGCTCTTCTACTCTGTGTGCTAGGCGTGCATATACGTGTATGTGCAAGCAAGTGTAGATGTGTAGAATGTGCTGTGTGTGTAAGGGTGCTGAACCGATTCCACTTACCTTAATCAAGTCAACAAGGGGGTGGTATTTCAAGCATGGATAGTGCTAGTGTGTGATTGAATTTGGGTGGATGCAGACATGATTTCTGAGAACAGTCTTAGCAGTCACTCAATTTTCACTTCTCATTAAGTGGCAAATACACTTTATCAGAGTAGCGCAATACACTACAGCTACAGTACTGGTGTGATACAAGAAAGAAGGAGGCTTTCTCAAACACAACTTGTACTATTAAAAAAACAAGTACAGACGATGATATTGATGAAGCCTGTAAAAGCAGTCAAACTGCACAAGGTCTTGGTGTGATGATGGACTTACACGTCTTCGATATACACAACAGAACGATTGAGGATAAATACACAATAACACTAAAAGGTTTATATCAACACTTTCCACAAAGCCCATTCTCATAAATCGTTATAACGTATAATTCTTAGCACATTGGTAATAATGTGCTTTATACCACAGCCTGCAGAATTCTTGAATCTGATTGGTCAGAAGGGGGAGATTAATTTTCTATAACAGCAGATCTGACAGCTGGACATTGTGCTTTTCTGTGTTTCTCTCTATAATAACTTGTATTGTTTTCTTTTTGTTTGTTTGTTTTTTTCATATTATTAATGTGGGTGCATGGTGGCTTAGTTAGCATGTTCATCTCACACCTCCAGAGTTTGATTCCCGTTGTGTGTGGAACTTGCACATTCTGCGGGGGCTTCCTCCGGGTACCCCGTTTTCCTCCCCCAGTCCACAGACATGCATGGTAGGCTGATTGGCGTTTCTAAAGTGTCCGTAGTGTATGAACGGGTATGTGAGTATATACAGTATGTGATTGTGCCCTGCGATGGACTGGCACCCCGTCCAGGGTGTACCTAGCCTTGTGCCCCATGCTCTCTGAGATAGGCTCCAGGTTCCCTGTGACCAAGTAGGATAAGCGGTATAGAAAATGGATGGATGGATCTTATTAATGTCAATTGAGTGATGAGGGTATATCTGTTTATAGTTCCTATAATATAAGTGATAACAGGAACTACCTTGTCTCATGAAAATTCCATAACATTAACTCTAAACAATGAAAAAGCATGACACATTGTTCATGAAAAAAAAATTGTAATGAGCTGCTGAGTAAGGAAGAGGGAAGACAGCACTGTATTACACTACCCTTGGGTTGGCTGGCTCAACGTGTTCTAGATGATGTGGGCCTGTTATATGATGGGGAGAGCTGGCTGGTGGGTGGGAACTGGCAGGTGACCAAATTGGGGGAGAAATGTGGAGGAAATGTTCTTGAACTGACTAGAGAATTCACTTTATCTTTTTCTGTTCCTGACTAAGACTTGCTTAGTAGTAGCCCTGCACAATGGAAAAGAAAGGTAGCTGAGTAGACTAATGATATCAGCAGTCTTGCCGCAGCAGTCTCGTTCCCTGGATATAAACACGGTGAATCACAGGTTGGCAGCTGGGCCTAAACTCCAATTTACTGTCCACCTATGTACCCTGAACCAGTAACTAGCACACAGCAAGAATTGCAGTGATCCTACGCTGAAAAAATGTGATTGGTCAGATCTATGAGGATATATTACATTTAGTTTACATAAAAATTTCTCATCAAATTGTGATTTCATTGCTTATACAAATTTGTCTATGTTTCTAATGATTAGTTCCAGTTATGTATAGTGTGATCATTTCACCTTATATTAGCATGATCCAATTACATTATAAAGCTTTCCTCCCCGAGTCCAAAGACATGTACTGTAGACTGATTGACATTTCTAAATTGTCCATGGACGTGGTAGCTCAATAGTTCATGAGGTCAAATCCCAGCACCACCAAGCTGCCACTGCTGGACCCTTGAGCAAGGCCCTTAATCCTCAACTGCTCAGTAGTATACAGTGCCTTGTGAAACTATTCGGCCCCCTTGAACTGTTCGACCTTTTGCCACATTTCAGGCCTCAAACATAAAGATATAAAACTGTAATTTTTTGTGAAGAATCAACAACAGGTGGGAGATAATCATGAAGTGGAACGAAATTTATTGGATATTTCAAACTTTTTCAACAAATAAAAAACTGAAAAATTGGGTGTGCAAAATTATTCAGCCCCTTTACTTTCAGTGCAGCAAACTCTTTCCGGAAGTTCAGTGAGGATCTCTGAATGATCCAATCTTGACCTAAATGTCTAATGTTCATAAATAGAAT
>JAFFST010044736.1:46658-62654 GCA_022414735.1 Noturus placidus | reverse complement strand
AATAGAATAGATGAAGAAAAGACAGATCCGTTGGCAGGAAAATTTAATACGGAACATATAGAGAATATTTTCTCCTGTATATTGGGGGTGACAGATTGGTATTTCCTCAACATTGGGGGGGTCACGACCCCCTCAAAGAGTGCGTGGTTACGCCCATGTGGGAACCAAATGTCCCTACATGGATAGGTTTATCAAAATTTTGACCATGTGATGACATTTTGCTTGCCCTTACATTTTAACAAAAAGTGTAGCTTTAATTAAAAAAAAAAAAAAAAAATTAATAAATTAACCAAATTTGGGTTTGGATGTGAAAGTTAGATTTAAATGTCGGAGTATTAATTAGCTGCATAGATAATTGTGTCAATGGAAAGTTCTCACAAGGATAGTTAGACAAACGTATGTCTGTGTGTCTTGCTTTTTCCATATTTCTGGTCTGTTCTTAATGACTTCCAATTTAATTGATTTAATGCAATTATATATAATTTACATAGATGTATATAAATGATTTAAATGATTAGTTAATATTTAATTGAATATTTATAAATATCTAAATACTGATCCAGATGTGGATATTTGGACCACTATACAGATACAGAGAGTATCATTGTGTTACAACACTACATACAGTACTTAGTTCTAATTGAAAGCATAAGATAGACAAACAAACAAATAAATAAATAGGGGGCATGGTAGTAGTTAGCACATTTGCCTTGTACCTCCAGGGTTGAGGGTTCGATTCCTACGCTGGAATGTTTCCTCCGGGTACTCCGGCTTCCTCCCCCAGTCCAGAGACATGCGTTGTAGGCCGATTCCAAATTGTGAGTGTCCAAATGTGCCCTGTTCAGGGTGTCCCCTGCCTAGGCTCCAGGCTCTCCGTGACCCTGTGTAGGATTAAGCGATACAGATAATGGATGGATGGATAAATACATAAACATCAAACTAAGAGCATGCATACAAAGTCATTTATACAAGTCATTAAATTCCTCTCAGTTTCGAGCCACACTAATGAAAACAGTGCTGCAGTAGAAAGGAAAAACACACTTCCGCCATCTAGTCTTCAACAGACAGCAATAGACAGGTTGTTCAGGCAACCTTATTACAGTTTGTCCGTGCCATTGTTGCATATGCATTAGTGTTGTAGGCTGGTCAGGAAGTAGCTTGAGCAGGGAGTCTCACTGGGCTAGTTTTAAATCAGGAGAAGAGTGGCAAACATCTGACAGGCCACTATAACTTTATCTGAGGGTTTGTTTTTGATTCAGCTGGCTAGTGTTTATGCACAGCAGTTATATATCACAACCCTCCCTCAACCCCCAGCTTAAGTCAAGGCCTTGTCCTAGCTCTCAGGCTTCCACTAGAGCCCCTTTCTCACCCACTTAATTGATTCTGCAGGGGCAGCCAAAAAAAGTGAAATACATATCTCATTTTTTATTTAAGCTCCCTTTGATATGGGCAATGTCTAAAAAAGGTTAATATGTATTGGGTTAATCTCATGGGTAAGTTTAAAATTTCATGGAGGACTGACCAAAAAAAGTGTAAGTTAAAGGAAGACTGCTCTCTAACGTTGCCTTTGGGCGTAGTGCAATCAAAAAGTCAAACATAAGGAATATAAGGAATAGACGACAAATGGTAGGAGACTAGTGGAGAGGAGAGAGGTGTAGAGTGAAGGAGAAATAATCAAAAGAGGAGATGACTGGACTGGAGAGTGGAGAGGAGTAGACAGGAGCAGAGAGAATGGGGAGAAGAGAGTGGAGAGAAATAGAGTTAGGAAGAGAGGAAAGAAGTAGACTGGAGAGTGGATTGAGGAGAGTGGAGAGTGAGGACAGGAGAGTGGAGAGAGGACAGTGGAGAGACAAGAGAAGAGAGAAGAGAGAGGAGACAGGAGAGACAGGAGACAGGAGAGACAAGAGTGTGAGAAGAGAGTGGAGAGACGAGACAGGAGAGAGGAGAGGACAGTGGAAAGTGGGGAGAGTGGAGAGGAGAGAGGATTGAGGAGAGACGAGAGTGGAGAGAGGATTGAGGAGAGACGAGAGGAGAGACCAGACAGGAGTGAGGAGAGTGGAGAGTGAGGAGAGAGCAGAGATGAGACGGGAGAGGAGAGTGGAGGGATGAGACAGGATTGTGGAGAGAGGAGAGACGAGAGTGGAGAGAGGCTTGAGGAGTGGAGAGATGGGATAGGAGAGGTAAGAGGCGAGAGTGGAGAGAGGAGAGACGGTAGAGGAGAGAAGAGAGATGGTAGTGGAGAGTGGAGAGATGAGACAGGAGAGTGGAGAGAGGAGAGTGGATGGATGAGACAGGAGACTGGAGAGAGGAGAGAGGGGAGAGGAGAGTGGAGAGAAGAGAGATGAGAGAGGAGGAAGGAGAGTGGAGAGACGAGAGAGGAGGAAGGAGAGTGGAGAGACGAGAGAGGAGAGAAGAGAGATGAGAGAGGATTGAGGAGAGTGGAGAGTTTGAGAGTGGAGAGAGGAGATGGTAGAAAAGAGTGGAGAGACGATAGAAGAGAGAGGAGACGGTAGAGGAGAGAGGAGAGATGAGAGAGGGAGAGGAGAGTGGAGAGATGAGACAGTATTGAGGAGAGAGCGGAGAGGAGAGTGGAGAGTAGAGAGGAGAGGAGAGATAAGACAGGAGTGACGAAAGTGGAGTATGGAGGGATGAGACAGGATTGAGGAGAGTGGAGAGAGAAGAGTGGAAAGATGAGACAGGAGAGATGAGACAGGAGAGTGGAGGGATGAGAGAGGATTGAGGAGAGAGGAGAGACGAAATTGGAGAGTGGAGGATTGAGACAGGAGAGAGGAGAGTGGAGAGAGTAGGAAGGAGAGAGGAGACGGGAGAGTAGAGAGATGAGAGAAGGGAGTGGAAAGAGGAGGAAGGAGAGACAAGAATGGAGAGTAGAGAGGAGACAGGAGAGGGATGAGTGGAGAGTAGAGAGGAGACAGGAGAGGGATGAGACAAAAGAGAGGAGAGAGGAGAGTGGAGAGACGAGAGAGGAGAGTGGAGAGTAGAGATGAGACAGGAGAGACGAATGTGGAGAGTGGAGGGATGAGACAGGATTGAGGAGAGAGGAGACTGGAGAGTGGAGAGATGAGACAGGATAGATGAGACAGGAGAGATGAGAGATGAGAGAAGGGAGTGGAAAGAGGAGGGAGCAGAGTAAAGAGATAAGAGAAGGGAGTGGAAAGAGGAAGGAGAGACGAGAGAGGAGACAGGAGAGAGAAGAGTGGAGAGATGAGACAGGAGAGAGGGGAAAGGAGAGTGGATAGACAAGAGATGAGACAGGATTGAGGAGAGCGTAGAGACGAGAGTGGAGGAAGGAGAGTGGAGAGTAGAGATGAGACAGGAGAGACGAACGTGGAGAGAGGATTGAGGAGAGACAAAAGTGGAGAGATGAGTGAGGAGAGTGGAGAGAAGGGAGTGGAAAGAGGAGGGAGGAGAGTGGAGAGAGGATTGACGAGAGTGGAGAGATGAGAGAGGAGAGACGAGAGATGAGACAGGAGAGAGGAGAGATGAGAGAAGGGAGTGAAAAGAGGAGGGAGGAGAATAGAGAGACGAGAGACAAGAGACAAGAGAGGAGAGATAAGACAGAAGAGTGGAGGGATGAGACAGGAGAGAGGATTGTGGAGAGAGGAGAGTGGAGAGGAGACAGGAGAGACGAGCGAGGAGAGTGGAGAGACAAGAGTGGAAAGATGAGACAGGAGAAAGGAGAGACGAAAGTGGAGAGTGGAGGAAGGAGAGAGGAGAGAAGAGAGTGGAGAAACGAGAGTGGAGAATGGAGGGAAGAGAGGAGAGAGAAGAATGGAGAGAAGAGAGTGGAGAGATGAGACAGGAGAGAAGATTGAGGAGAGAGGAGAGTGGAGAGAGGAGACTGGAGGGATGAGCCTGGAGAAAGGAGAGACGAGAGTGGAGAGATGAGAGAGAAGAGTGGAGAGACGAATGTGGATTGTGGAGAGAGGAGAGTGGAGAGATGAGACAGGAGAGACAAGAAAGGAGTGTGGAGAGACGACAGAGGAGAGACGAGAGGGGACAAGAGAGTGGAGAGATGAGACAGGAGAGAGGATTGTGGAAAGAGGAGAGTGGAGAGACGAGACAGGAGAGAGGAGAGACAAAAGTGGAGAGTGGAGGGATGAGACAGGAGAGAGGATTGTGGAGAGAGGAGAGTGGAGAAACGAGACAGGAGAGAGGAGAGACGAAAGTAGAGAGTTGAGGGATGAGACAGGAAAGAGGATTGTGGAAAGTGGAGAGACGACAGACGAAAGTGGAGAGTGGAGGGATGAGACAGGGGAGTGGAGAGAGGAGAGTGAGGAGAGAAGAGAGTGGAGAGATAAGACAGAAGAGTGGAGAGACGAAAGTGGAGAGTGAAGAGATGAGAGTGGAGAGAGGAGAGGGGAGAGACGAAAGTGGAGAGTGGAGGGATGAGACAGGATTGAGGAGAGTGGAGAGAAGAGAGATGAGACAGGAGTGGAGAGAGGAGATGAGACAGGAGTGGAGAGAGGAGAGAAGAGAGTGGAGAGAAGAGAGTGGAGACTGAAGAGACGAGAGTGGAGAGAGGAGAGTGGAGAGATGAGACGAGAGACGAGAGGGGAGAGGAGAGAGGGGAGAGGAGAGGGGAGAGGAGATTGGAGAGACGAGAGGGGAGAGACGAGAGTGGAGAGGAGAGTGGAGAGACGAGAGAGGAGAGAGGAGAGTGGAGATAGGAGAGAGGAGAGTGGAGACAGGAAAGAGGAGAGTGGAGAGATGAGACAGGAGAGAGGAGAGTGGAGAGACGAGACAGGAGAGAGGAGAGTAGAGAGACTAGAGTGGAGAGTGGAGAGACGAGAGTGGACACACGAAAGTGGAGAGAGGAGAGTGGAGAGTGAAGAGACGAGAGTGGAGACAGGAGAGTGGAGAGAGGAGAGTGGAGAAATGAGACAGGAGAGTGGAGAGAGGAGACAGGAGAGATGAAAGTGGAGAGTGGAGGGATGAGACAAGATTGAGGAGAGTGGAGAGATGAGAGAGGAGAGGGGAGAGAGGAGAGTGGAGAGATGAGACAGGAGTGGAGAGACGAGAGAGGAGAGTGGAGGGATGAGACAGGAGAGTGTGGAGAGGAGAGGAGTGAGTGGAGACAGGAGAGAGGAGAGCGGAGAGATGAGACAGGAGAGAGGAGAGTGGAGAGACGAGAGTGGAGAGTGGAGAGACGAGAGTGGAGAGTGGAGAGACGAGAGTGGAGAGAGGAGAGTGGAGACAGGAGAGTGGAGAGAGGAGAGTGAAGAGACGAGAGTGGAGAGAGGAGAGTGGAGAGATGAGACAGTAGAGAGGAGACAGGAGAGTTGAGAGAGGAGACAGGAGAGAGGAGGAGAGAGAAGAGAGGAGGAGAAAAGCATGAGCAGTGTAAGCACAGTGTGTCAGAAGAGAACAGAGAGCAGGGGAAGGCACTGGGCCTCTGCTCTCAGCATATTCATAAATCAGCTTTTTCAGGAGCTGTCAGCTGTTCCATAATGAGGGTTATTATTCAAGCAGTGTGTCAAAGCTACCATCACAGGAGCATCTCTGCAAGGCCCTCTCACTCTGCTCCTCGTTAAATAAACAGCGGCATACACAAAATGGCAAACAAGACGCAGGTCAATCTGATACAGAGCAAGGCCATGTGGGCCTCTGGAGTCATTTACCCTACGGGAATCACCCACAACCAGGGAGATGGATGATATCAGGACCTCTGCAAAAGATTAATTGAGAGAAAAGACAAAAAAGGAGAAAGCAAGACTTTGAAGAGGTAGCTAGAAAATATGGAAGAAGGGTGTTATATATTTAGAATACAGTGGAGGGAAATATAATCCTTCATTTAGGTTAATAGTTCAGATACATTTATGGTAATATTGCGATATTTAATTAAGGATTAAGACCATATTGTTACCCATATTACAAAGTAATTATATATCAATGAACTCTATGTAATTTACTGTGATTATATAATTTCTATGCAAATGCTATTACAACTAAACGGACAATAGATGAAAAGAAAAGGACAAAAGGAAATAAAGAATTTCCAGCAATGATGACCATCAAGATATCAGATTATGAGCTGAGCTGAAAAAAAAACTTCTCATATCACTTTAATTTGACCTCTTATTGATAATGGTCCAATATTAACGCTTGCAGAATGCATTCCATCAAAAATTCATCGTCTTATTGCTGCGGTAATATCTGGCAGTGCCCGCAGAGCTGAGGCTGGGATTCATTTTGAGTAGTGAGGAGAGCAGAGGACACCATGGGGGTGAGGAGTGAGCGGGATCACGAACAAATGTCCCCTTCACACCAGAGCATCCACATATCTAAACGCTTCAACTGTGCGGCCTCTATGCAGTGTTTAAAGATTCGAAGACAGTTACTTTTAATCACTTATTTTGAAGCAAAAATTCAATACAATATAAACACAATAAAAAACACAAATACAGAACAAATACAATACAGTACAAAACAAATACAATACAAAACAAATACAATACAAAACAATACAATACAAAACAGATACAATACAACACAAAACAAATACAATACAATACAATAAAAAACAAAACAGATGCAATACAATACAAAACAAATACAATACAAAACAGATACAATACAATACAATACAAAACAAAACAATACAATACAAAACAATACAAAACAAATACAAAACAATACAAAACAAATACAATACAAAACAAAACAAATACAATACAAAACAGATACAATACAATACAATACAGAAACAATACAAAACAAAACAATACAATACAAAACAGATACAATACAATACAAAAGAATACAATACAATACAAAACAAATACAATATAATACAAAACAGATACAATACAATACAACACAATACAATACAAAACAGATACAATACAATACAAAAGAATACAATACAGTACAAAACAAATACAATACTAAACAAAACAGATACAATACAATACAATACAAAACAATACAATACAATGCAAAACAGATACAAAACAATACAAAACAGATACAATACAATACAAAACAAAACAATACAATACAAAACAAATACAAAACAATACAAAACAATACAATACAAAACAATACAATACAAAAGAAATACAATACAAAACAAATACAATACAAAACAGATACAATACAATACAATACAATACAAAACAAAACAATACAATACAAAACAAATACAATACAATACAGATACAATACAATACAGATACAATACAGATACAATACAATACAAAACAAATACAATACAAAACAGATACAATACAATACAAAACAAATACAATACAATACAATAAAAAACAAAACAGATGCAATACAATACAAAACAGATGCAATACAATACAAAACAAATACAATACAAAACAGATACAATATAAAACAGATACAATACAATACAAAACAAATACAATACAAAACAGATACAATACAATACAGAAACAATACAAAACAAAACAATACAATACAAAACAGATACAATACAGTACAAAACAAATACAATACAAAACAAAACAGATACAACACAATACAATACAAAACAATACAATATAATACAAAACAGATACAAAACAATACAAAACAGATACAATACAAAACAAAACAGATGAAATACAAAACAATACAATACAATACAAATACAATACAAAACAAATACAACACAACACAATACAATACAAAACAAATATAATACAAAACAGATACAATACAAAAGAAAACCGATACAATACAATACAACACAATACAGATACAATACAATACAAAACAAATACAATACAATACAATAAAAAACAAAACAGATGCAATACAATACAAAACAGATACAATACAATACAAAACAAATACAATACAAAACATATACAATACAATACAATACAAAACAAAACAATACAAAACAAATACAATACAATACAATACAAAACAAAACAATACAAAACAAATACAATACAACAAAATACAATACAGATACAATACAATACAAAACAAATACAATACAAAACAGATACAATACAATACAAAACAAAACAAATACAATACAAAACAGATACAATACAATACAATACAAAACAATACAATATAATACAAAACAGATACAAAACAATACAAAACAGATACAATACAAAACAAATACAAAACAATACAATACAAAACAGATACAATACAAAACAATACAATACAAACCAATACAATACAATACAAAACAAAACAATACAATACAAAACAAATACAATACAATACAAAACAGATACAATACAATACAAAAAGAAACAAATACAATACAAAACAGATACAATACAATACAAAACAGATACAATACAATACAATACAAAACAATACAAAACAGATACAATACAATACAACACAATACAATACAGATACAATACAAAACAAATACAATACAGATACAATACAATACAAAACAAATACAATACAAAACATATACAATACAATACAATACAATACAAAACAAAACAATACAAAACAAATACAATACAACACAATACAATACAGATACAATACAAAACAAAACAAATACAATACAAAACAGATACAATACAGAAACAATACAAAACAAAACAATACAATACAATACAAAACAAATACAATATAATACAAAACATATACAATACAATACAACACGATACAATACAAAACAGATACAATACAATACAAAACAAATACAATACAAAACAAAACAATACAAAACAAATACAATACAACACAATACAATACAGATACAATACAATACAAAACAAATACAATACAGATACAATACAATACAAAACAAATACAATACAAAACAAAACAAATACAATACAAAACAGATACAATACAATACAAAACAAATACAATACAATACAAAACAATACAATACAATACAAAACAATACAATACAGATACAATACAAAACAAATACAATACAGATACAATACAATACAAAACAAATACAATACAAAACAGATACAATACAATACAAAACAGATACAATACAATACAAAACAAATACAATACAAAACAAAACAATACAAAACAAATACAATACAACACAATACAATACAGATACAATACAATACAAAACAAAACAATACAATACAAAACAAATACAATACAATACAATACAAAACAAAACAATACAAAAATACAATACAACACAATACAATACAGATACAATACAATACAAAACAAATACAATACAATACAATAAAAAACAAAACAGATGCAATACAATACAAAACAGATACAATACAATACAATACAATATAGTGCAATACAATACAAAACAAATACAAAACAATACAATACAATACAATACAAAACAAAACAAATACAATACAAAACAAAACAAATACAATACAAAACAGATACAATACAGAAACAATACAAAACAAAACAATACAATACAATACAAAACAAATACAATATAATACAAAACATATACAATACAATACAACACGATACAATACAAAACAGATACAATACAATACAAAACAAATACAATACAAAACAGATACAATACAATACAGATACAATACAATACAAAACAAATACAATACAAAACAGATACAATACAATACAATACAATACAAAACAATACAAAACAGATACAATACAATACAACACAATACAATACAGATACAATACAAAACAAATACAATACAGATACAATACAATACAAAACAAATACAATACAAAACATATACAATACAATACAAAACCGATACAATACAATACAAAACAGATTAAATACAAAACAATACAATACAATACAAATACAACACAACACAACACAATACAATACAAAACAAATACAATACAAAACAGATACAATACAAAACAAAACAGATACAATACAATACAGAAACAATACAAAACAAAACAATACAATACAAAACAGATACAATACAATACAAAAGAATACAATACAAAACAGATACAATACAATACAAAACAAAACAGATGCAATACAATACAAAACAGATACAATACAATACAAAACAAAACAAATACAATACAAAACAAAACAAATACAATACAAAACAGATACAATACAATACAAAAAGAAACAAATACAATACAAAACAGATACAATACAAAACAAAACAGATGAAATACAAAACAATACAATACAATACAATACAATACAAAACAAATACAATACAAAACAGATACAATACAATACAAAACAGATACAATACAATACAATAAAAAACAAAACAGATGCAATACAATACAAAACAAATACAATACAAAACAGATACAATACAATACAATAAAAAACAAAACAGATGCAATACAATATAAAACAAATACAACACAAAACAAAACAAATACAATACAAAACAGATACAATACAATACAAAACAGATACAATACAATACAATACAAAACAAAACAATACAATACAAAACAGATACAATACAATACAAAACAAATACAATACAAAACAGATACAATACAATACAATACAAAACAATACAATACAAAACAATACAATACAATACAACACAATACAATACAGATACAATACAATACAAAACAAATACAATACAAAACAGATACAATACAATACAAAACAAAACAGATGCAATACAATACAAAACAAATACAATACAAAACAGATACAATACAACACAATACAAAACAATACAAAACAGATACAATACAATACAAAACAGATGCAATACAATACAAAACAGATACAATACAATACAGATACAATACAATACAATACAAAACAATACAATACAGTACAAAACAAATACAATACAAAACAAAACAGATACAATACAATACAATACAATACAAAACAATACAATATAATACAATAAAAAACAAAACAGATGCAATACAATACAAAACAAATACAATACAAAACAGATACAATACAAAACAAAACCGATACAATACAAAACAGATGAAATACAATACAAATACAATACAAAACAAATACAACACAACACAACACAACACAATACAAAACAAATACAATACAATACAATACAACACAATACAATACAATACAAAACAGATACAATACAATACAAAACAAATACAATACAAAACAGATACAATACAATACAAAACGATACAATACAAAACAGATACAATACAAAACAAAACTGATACAATACAATACAACACAATACAACACAATACAATACAATACAGATACAATACAATACAAAACAAAACAGATACAATACAAAACAATACAATACAAAACAGATACAAAACAGAACAATACAATACAAAACAAATACAATACAACACAATACAATACAGAACAATACAATACAAAACAAATACAATACAATACAAAACAAATACAATACAAAACAGATACAATACAGAAACAATACAAAACAAAACAATACAATACAATACAAAACAAATACAATATAATACAAAACATATACAATACAATACAACACGATACAATACAAAACAGATACAATACAATACAAAACAAATACAATACAAAACAGATACAAAACAGATACAATACAATACAAAACAAAACAAATACAATACAAAACAGATACAATACAATACAAAACAGATACAATACAAAACAAAACAAATACAATAAAAAACAGATACAATACAATACAAAACAGATACAATACAAAACAAATACAATACAAAACAGATACAATACAAAACAAATACAATACAAAACAGATACAATACAATACAAAACAAATACAATACAAAACAGATACAATACAAAACAAAACCGATACAATACAAAACAATACAATACAATACAAAACAATACAAAACAAATACAAAACAAAACAAAACAAATACAATACAAAACAAAACAAATACAATACAAAACAGATACAATACAATACAAAACAAATACAATACAAAACAAAACAGATACAATACAAAACAGATGCAATACAATACAAAACAAATACAATACAAAACAGATACAATACAAACAATACAATACAGATACAATACAATACAAAACAAAACAATACAATACAAAACAAATACAATACAATACAATACAAAACAAAACAATACAAAAATACAATACAACACAATACAATACAGATACAATACAATACAAAACAAATACAATACAAAACAGATACAATACAATACAAAACAAAACAAATACAATACAAAACAGATACAATACAATACAAAACAAATACAATACAATACAATAAAAAACAAAACAGATGCAATACAATACAAAACAGATGCAATACAATACAAAACAAATACAATACAAAACAGATACAATATAAAACAGATACAATACAATACAAAACAAATACAATATAAAACAGATACAATACAATACAAAACCGATACAATACAAAACAGATACAATATAAAACAGATACAAAACAGATACAATACAATACAAAACAAAACAAAACAATACAAAACAAATACAAAACAATACAAAACAAATACAATACAAAACAAAACAAATACAATACAGAAACAATACAAAACAAAACAATACAATACAATACAAAACAAATACAATATAATACAAAACAGATACAATACAATACAACACGATACAATACAAAACAGATACAATACAATACAAAACAAATACAAAACAAAACCGATACAATACAATACAAAACAGATGAAATACAAAACAATACAATACAATAAAAATACAATACAAAACAAATACAACACAACACAACACAATACAATACAAAACAAATACAATACAAAACAGATACAATACAATACAAAACAGATACAATACAATACAATAAAAAACCAAAACAGATGCAATACAATACAAAACAAATACAATACAAAACAGATACAATACAAAACAAAACTGATACAATACAATACAAAACAGATGAAATACAAAACAATATAATACAATACAAATACAATACAAAACAAATACAACACAACACAACACAACACAATACAAAACAAATACAATACAAAACAGATACAATACAAAACAAATATAATACAAAACAGATACAATACAAAACAAAACTGATACAATACAATACAACACAATACAATACAAAACAGATACAATACAAAACAAAACCGATACAATACAATACAAAACAGATTAAATACAAAACAATACAATACAATACAAATACAACACAACACAACACAATACAATACAAAACAAATACAATACAAAACAGATACAATACAATACAAAACAAATATAATACAAAACAGATACAATACAAAACAAAACTGATACAATACAATACAACACAACACAATACAATACAATACAATACAATACAAAACAGATACAATACAAAACAATACAATACAAAACAATAAAATACAAAACAATACAATACAAAACAAATACAATACAAAACGGATACAATACAAAACAAATACAATACAATACAAAACAGATACAATACAATACAAAACAATACAATACAAAAATACAATACAAAACAGATACAATACAATACAAAACAGATACAATACAAAACAATACAATACAAAACAATACAATACAAAACAATACAAAACAAATACAATACAAAACAGATACAATACAATACAAAACAATACAATAAAAAACAAAACAATACAATACAATACAATACAATACAAAACAGATACAATACAATACAAATACAATACAAAACAAATACAATACAAAACAATACAATACAATACAAAACAATACAATACAATACAGATACAATACAATACAAAACAAATACAATACAATACAGATACAATACAATACAAAACAAATACAATACAATAAAAAAACAAAACAGATGCAATACAATACAAAACAGATACAATACAATACAAACAAATACAATACAAAACAGATACAATACAATACAAAACAATACAATACAGATACAATACAAAACGGATACAATACAAAACAAATACAATACAATACAAAACAGATACAATACAAAACAAAACCGATACAATACAATACAAAACAGACGAAATACAAAACAATACAATACAATACAAATACAATACAAAACAAATACAACATAACACAACACAATACAAAACAGATACAATACAATACACAACAAATATAATACAAAACAGATACAATACAAAACAAAACCGATACAATACAATACAACACAATACAATACAGATACAATACAATACAAAACAAATACAATACAATAAAAAACAAAACAGATGCAATACAATACAAAACAGATACAATACAATACAAAACAGATACAATACAATACAATAAAAAACAAAACAGATACAATACAATACAAAACAAAACAAATACAATACAAAACAGATACAATACAATACATAACAGATACAATACAGTACAAAACAAATACAATACAAAACAAAACAGATACAATACAATACAATACAAAACAAATACAATACAAAACGATACAAAACAATACAAAACAGATACAATACAATACAAAACAAATACAAAACAATACAAAACAATACAATACAAAACAGATACAATACAAAACAATACAATACAATACAAAACAATACAATACAAAACAAATACAATACAAACCAAATACAATACAATACAAAACAAATACAATACAAAACAGATACAATACAATACAATACAATACAAAAACAATACAATACAAAACAAATACAATACAATACAATACAATACAATACAATACAATACAATACAATACAATACAATACAATAAAAAACAAAACAGATGCAATACAATACAAAACAGATACAATACAAAACAAAACTGATACAATACAATACAACACAATACAGATACAATACAATACAAAACAAATACAATACAATAAAAAACAAAACAGATGCAATACAATACAAAACAATACAAAACAAATACAAAACAATGCAAAACAAATACAATACAAAACAAATACAATACAAAACAGATACAATACAATACAGAAACAATACAAAACAAAACAAATATAATACAAAACGGATACAATACAAAACAGATACAATACAATACAATACAAAACAAATACAATACAAAACAGATACAATACAATACAAAACAATACAATACAAAACAGATACAATACAAAACAAAACCGATACAATACAATACAAAACAGACGAAATACAAAACAATACAATACAAATACAATACAAAACAAATACAACACAACACAACACAATACAAAACAGATACAATACAATACACAACAAATATAATACAAAACAGATACAATACAAAACAAAACAGATACAATACAATACAAAGCAAATATAATACAAAACGGATACAATACAAAACAAATACAATACAATACAAAACAATACAATACAAAATACAATACAAAACAGATACAATACAATACAAAACAATACAAAACAAAACAATACAATACAAAACAAATACAAAACAATACAAAACAATACAATACAAAACAAATACAATACAATACAATACAATACAAAACAAATACAATACAAAACAAATACAATACAAAACAAATACAATACAACACAATACAATACAAAACAGATACAATACAGTACAAAACAAATACAATACAAAACAAAACAGATACAATACAATACAAAACAATACAAAACAAAACAGATACAAAACAATACAAAACAGATACAATACAATACAAAACAGATACAATACAACACAATACAAAACAATACAAAACAAATACAATACAATACAATACAATACAATACAACACAATACAATACAAAACAGATGCAATACAATACAAAACAAATACAATACAAAACAGATACAATACAATACAAAACAGATACAATACAATACAAAACAATACAATACAAAACAGATACAATACAAAACAATACAATACAAAACAAATATAATACAAAACAATACAATACAAAACAAATACAATACAAAACAAATACAATACAAAACAGATACAATACAATACAATACAAAACAATACAATACAAAACAAATACAATACAATACAATACAACACAATACAATACAATACAAAACAGATACAATACAATACAAAACAGATACAATACAATAC
>JAFFST010044736.1:0-30203 GCA_022414735.1 Noturus placidus | reverse complement strand
CAGGAGTGGCCGGCCGCCCAAAATTTTCCCCAAGAGCGCAGCGACGACTCATCCAAGAGGTCACAAAAGACCCCACAACAACGTCCAAAGAACTGCAGGCCTCACTTGCCTCAGTTAAGGTCAGCGTTCATGCCTCCACCATCAGGAAAAGACTGGGCAAAAATGGCCTGCATGGCAGAGTTCCAAGGAGAAAACCACTGCTGAGCAAAAAGAACATCAAAGCTCGTCTCAATTTCTCCACAACACATCTTGATGATCCCCAAGACTTTTGGGACAACATTCTGTGGACCGATGAGACAAAAGTGGAACTCTTTGGAAGGTGTGTGTCCAAGTATATCTGGCGTAGAAGGAACACTGCATTTCATAAAAAGAACATTATACCTACAGTAAAATATGGTGGTGGTAGTGTGATGGTCTGGGGCTGTTTTGCTGCTTCAGGACCTGGAAGACTTGCCGTGATAAAAGGAACTGTCTACCAAGAGATCCTGAAGGAGAATGTCCGACCATCTGTTCGTGTACTCAAGCTGAAACGAACTTTGGTTCTGCTGCAGGACAATGATCCTAAACACACCAGCAAGTCCACCACCGAATGGCTGAAGAAAAACAAAATGAAGACTTTGGAGTGGCCTAGCCAAAGTCCTGACCTGAATCCTATTGAGATGTTGTGGTATGACCTTAAAAAGGCCGTTCATGCTCGAAAACCCTCTAATGTAACTGAATTAGGACAATTCTGCAAAGATGAGTGGGCCAAAATTCCTCCAGGACGCTGTAAAAGCCTCATTGCACGTTATCGCAAATGCTTGGTTGCAGTTGTTGCTGCTAAGGGTGGCCCAACCAGTTATTAGGTTTAGGGGGCAATCACTTTTTCACACAGGGCCATGATGGTTTGGATTTTTTTCACCTTTAATAATAAACACCTTCATTTACAAATTGCATTTTGTGTTTACTTGTGTTGTCCTTGACTACTATTTAAATTGGTTTGATGTTTCGAAACACTTAAGTGTGACAAACATGCACAGGAACAGGAAATGAGGAAGGGGGCAAACACTTTTTCACACCACTGTAAGCAGATAAATCTTATCAGAAGCGGGCCAGTCTTAGGGCTCGGCTAACTAATGAGGGAGAGTCTATTGATTAGGACTGTCACAAATGGAGAACATAAAAGTACACATTCCATAAGGGACTTCATATTCTGTTCAGCTAGTGTAAAGGTTAAGTGCTGAGGAATATTGCCAGGATCAATAAATGACTGCAACTTCACTTATGACCTGCTATACCATCCAACTACGTCTTCCAATAAAGTGATGCACAAAATGCCACAGCGCACACACGTACGAGAGGAAGTCTTTAAAATAACCTGATGAAAGAACACATTTAAGGCTTTGCTGGTCAGTGATCACTGGTGTGTTTTTGCTGTCTTCGAATATACAACAGTGTAAATTGGAGCTTATTAAAATTTAATAACCATCACACAGTCTCTGTTCACAGTAAATAACAAACTCAATTTCCTTCTGTTATGGCAAGCGAGGCTCCTTAAGCAAGACAAATGAATGGTTTGCAGCATAGTCTAACAACATTAACTGGCTAATTAAACAACAAAGAGGATGCTGGCAGTCCTCACAATAATTATGCAATGTGGTTTAATGAAAAGGTTAACTATGCGTGAGGAAAACGATGTCTTTGTTTCAGTGCCAAGATGGGAAGGGGCGGGGGCAAATTTTGCACCTTTTCTCCCACTAAGCAACCCAAATGCAGAATCTGACACTCGCCCTGTGTGCTCCTATGTGAGGACCTAGACAAAACATGTCTCTTAGTGAGACAGACCCAAACTGTGCCCAGTTTCCATTAAAAGCGTTCCTTTTTAAATCAGCTAAGGATGGATTTAATTCTGTGGCGGTTTATTTTCCCCCTTATTGTCTTCCTATTCTGTGAAAATCTGACTTATTAAGGGTTTAAGAGAGGTTTCACGTATAGTTACTTATGTAAAATGGTCAGTCTAAACTATCTCCAAATCAACCACAGTGTTAAATTCATTACTGAGGTATACCATCACATCCACAAATTCACCACACTGTATACACTGGGCAGCAGGACCTGGGGGAGGCTTCCGTCGCAATACTTGTGCTACTCACAAGAGAAGAGACTGGACTAAATTTTAGTTAGTGAGCCAAAGAAGGACAACCGGTGAATTAGTGATAGGGGCATGGGCGCCCAAGGCTTATTGATGCACGTGAGGCGTGAAGGCTAGTCTGTCTGGACTGATCCCACAGAAGAGCTACTGTACCACAAAATGCTGAAAAAGTTTGTGCTGGTGTCTGAACACACTGTGCATCGCAGCTTGCTGTGTATGGGGCTGCATAGCTCAGACCAGTCAGTGTGCCCATGCTGACCCCTGCCCACTGAAAATAATGGGAATATGAGCATCAGAACTGGACCATAGGGCAATGGAAGAAAGTGGCATGGTCTGATGAATCCTTTTTTTTCTTACATCATGTGGATGGTTAAGTACGTGTGTGTCGCTTACCTGGGGAAGAGGTGGCACCAGGATGCACTATGGGAAGAAGGAAAGTCGGTGGAGGAATCGTGCTGTTCTGCTTGGGTCCTGGAATTCATATAGATGTTACTTTGACAAGTAAAACATACCTAAACAGTGTTGCAGACAAAGTACACCGCTTCATGGCAACGGTATTCCCTAATAGCAGTAGCTTCTTTCAGCATAATAATTCGCCCTGCCACACTGCAAAACTTGTTCAGGAATAGTTTGAAAAACATGACAGAGGTCAAGGTAATGACTTGGCCTTTAAATTCCCCAGATCTCAATCTGATCGAGCTTCTGTGGGATGTGCTGGACAAACAAGTTTGATCCATGGATGCCCCACCTCGCAACTTTGCATTGCATATTCTTTGTATTCATGTATCTGGTCAGTATTTATACACAGTCACTTCAGTATCCATAGAATATTTGCAATAAATAAATGTCAATGAAAAGCTCAGATAGTATTATATCCCTTAATTCCTCAACATGTAGATGTAGATATAGGCAATATGTTTAAGAGGTGGCACAGGCCAACACTGGCTTAGCTATGAAATTAACCATAACATCATACAGATAATTAAGGTTCTATATAGACTCTAATTTACTGTATTCACATGAGTCACATGACTACAAAGCCATGTTGTACTGCCCCCTGCAGAATCCAGCTCTAGTCTGGATTTCACAAATTACCCCTACTTGGTTACTCCCACCCCTTGAAAATGTAATTACGGTCAAAGCTCCAGCTGAGAAGTGGCAGTCACTATTCCAACTCTACACATTTACATAAAATAAGCCTATAAATATTCCATTAATTGATAATGTAAATGCCCTTCATTCTGACAGACTGCATAAGCTCCTGGATCACTACCACTGCTGCTACGTCTCTATCGTGTGCGACATTACAATCAGAGAGCCAACTACATCACCCGCGTTTCTGTTCCAACCAAACCAAAGCTACACGACTGTGAACAAGGGTTTATATGAGACGTTAGACTGTGAGCTAAACTGTTAAGCGAGTACGTACAGAGTGCATGACCTTCGTACAGGACCTTCCAAAGACAAAGAAAGTAGGTTGGACTCGGCTGTGCAAGGGGTACTGTTACTGGTTGATAATTCCATTTCCAGGTGCTATTCAGGTCAAGCAGGCCTTACAAACCAAATGAGGTTATTTCACTACACTTCCAAAAACTCACTTTCATCTGTAACAAAATGTATATTAGAACTAATTAGGTTTTCGTAAGTGCGAACAAACACGAAAGTTCTTAAGAAATAGCAAGCATTAACTTTAAAGGCAAATATTGAAATAAACAGCGCTTATTAAGTACACTGTATATATTAATTGAAGATACTCCAGAGAAGCAGTGAAATACAACCAGGAGATCAATAATGCACACAGAGCAACTGTTAATTATTCACTAAACACAAGTGACGCACAAGTTCATTAGTGTTGTTCCTCAGATCAGTAAGATTAGCTTGTGCTGATAGAGAAGGATGCAGATCTCCTCTGATGAACCCCGATGGATGATGCCTTTTAAAAAATGGATGCGCTGAAGACAAACCAAAGGGACTAGCAGTTATCCAAAAATGTGGGACAGAAGAACAGGAAGGACAGGACAGGCTGTGCGTATTCAGGAAACAGAGGTCATATCAATTATACTAACCTGAAAACGCAAACAGCTTGGAGACATCACAAAGACTAAATGAAAGTCTGTGCTATGTATTTACAGTGCGCTCCACTAATATTGGCACCCTTACTAAACATGAGCAAAGAAGGCTGTGAAAAATTGTTTTGAAAAAATCTTTTGTTAAAAACAATTCACAAAAATACTCTGCTCTCATGAATATCAAGCAATTGCAAACAAAACAGGTTTATATAAAAAAAAACACTTTGTTAAATATAGGTGTGCAACAATTATTGGCACCCCTATGAATTCATATGAGAAAAATATATTTGTATATTCCCATTGATATTTTAAAAAAAATTAGTACACCTGGGTGACTAGGAACAGGAAGTTGTTCAACCATGTCTTCCTGTTTCACAGGGGTATAAATATGAGGTAACACATAGGCCAAATTTCCTTAGGCTGCATCCAAAATCGTGTACTGTGACAGTGCATACTCTATTCGATGCAGTACTGCATGGTCGTCGAAACACTATGTACTAATCAGTATCTGTGTAGTATGAAAACAACCCCGGACATACTACAAACAAAATGTTACCATTATCATGTGACCTTCAACGTCATCATTAACATAAAATTCTTAAAGGGACCAGCAGATTAAAGCAACCACACTAACGACAAAACGCACATCAGGAAAGATAACTGAATTAGTGATGTAATGTGGGAAGTGTTATCAGGCTGAGGTAAATTCGTTGCTGTTAGCTTGGCCAGCTAAGGCATGATGGAGATCGCAAAAAAAAGGTTTCAACCGATGTGACAACTGTTCTCTTGTTTAAACCTTCAGCAGCCTTAGTCATTCATAACAATGGGTACGACCAAGGAATATAGCTGTGATGTGTGACAAAAGGTTGTTGAGCTTCACAAAATGGGAAGAGACTCTAAGAAAACAGCACAAACATTGAAAATGACAGTTTCCACCATCAGGGCAGTAATTAAGAAGTTCCAGTCAACTGGAAATGTTATGGATCAACCTGGACGTGTGTCTGACGTGTGTCTGTATCGTCTCAATGCACTGTGAAGATGGTTTGAGTGGCCTCTACTTTCATCCAAAAACAAAATCTGGTGTGTCAGACACTACTGGAACTTCAAAAGTGATCGGGTTCTATGGTCAGATGAATCCAAAATAGAGCTTTTTGGAAATTAATGTTTCGGGGTGGTTTTTCACCCAAAGGAACTGGACATTTTGTTAGGATACATGGCACCATGGACTATCAAATATCAACCAATATTAAATTAAAATCTGACTGCCTCTGCCAGAAAGATTAAAATGGGCCATGGTTGGATCTTCCAGCAGGACAATGATCCAAAACATACATCAAAATAAACACAAAAGTGGTTTACTGACTACAAAATTAAGGTCCTGCCATGTCCATCCCCTGACTTGTAACCCATAGAAAACCTGTGGGGTGAACTGAAGAGGAGAGTCCACCAGTGTGGACCTCAAAATTTGAAGGATCTGGAGAGATTCTGTATGGAGGAACGGTCTCAGATCCCTTGCCATATATTCTCCAACCTCATCAGGAATTATAGGAGAAGACTCGGAGCTGTTATCTTGGCAAAGAGATCATTGTCTTACTTCATGATAAAGTTCCTCCTGATTAATCTGGATGAATTTCTCTGTAAATTGGCAGACCGAATGCTTCTGTAGTCGTCTGACTTCATTCTGCTGCTATCATCATGAGTTTCATCATCAATAAAAAATTACTGAGTCTGTTCCAGAAGCAGCCATCCAAGCCCAAGACATAACACTACCTCCACCATGCTTCACAGATGAGCTTGTGTGTTTTGGATCATGAGCAGATCCTTTCTTTCTCCACACTTTGGCAGAAGTTTATCTTGGTTTCAGCAGTCCATAAAACTTTCTTCCAAACCTTTTGTGGCTCATCTATGTACTTTTTTTGTTTTGCAAATTCCAATCTGGCTTTCTGAGTCTTACTGCTGATGAGTGGTTTGCATCTTGTGGTATGGCCTCTACATTTCTGCTCTCAAAGCCTTCTTCAAACGGTGGATTGTGATACCTTCGCCCTTGCTCTGTGGAGGTTGTTGATCAAGTCACTGACTGTTGTTTTTGGGTTTTTCTTCACAGCTCCCACAATGTTTCTGTCATTAGATGCTGTTGTTTTTCCTTGGCCAACCCATTCGGTGTCTGTTGCTCAGAACACCAGTAGTTTCTTTCTTTTTCAGGATATTCCAAATTGTTGCATTGCAAGAACCACCCGTCAGTCACAAAATGTGCACTGTTCTATGTTGTTTAAACCCAAACGATTTCAGTCTAAAGCAAAAAACTAAATGAATTAGCCTTGCCACTCTAATCATTTCAGAGGGGACTGTAAGTAATGACTTTTTAAAAAAATTGCTACAGTGTTATTTATGTTTATATGTTTATTGACAGAATTCAATAACTGCTGAGATAAACAGATTTTGTTCCTCTCATAATGTGGTCAAATTACTGTCCATGGTAGTCAGTCATGTTACAGATTAAAGTGAAAAACACTGGAGTGTGCGTCACTCCACACACACACACACACACACACACACACACACACACACATACAATAATAAAAAGAAATACGAGAAAAATAATGGAGATTTACAATTAGAAATTAAAAGAATTATACTTGTTAAGCTATTCTTAAACACAGCAAAAAAGTGAAAAAACTAACCTAATTTACTAATTTACCACAATATAATTATGACAAACTTCTCTTTACATGAGAAGATTACTAGTTTTGCTGTAAAGATGCTTTCGCAGCTTATCGCTCTATCACTGCAGAGTTATTTATCGCACACTTACACAAAGGCGCACATGTCAGAAGTCAAAACCAGAGGTAACAAACAGCTAGTAAATAGTGTGACTGAAAGCTGTTTTGGCAAGATCACTCACGCAAAGTTGCACCTGACATTTGAAAAAGCATAAAGCTACACACACACACACACACACACACACACACACACACACACGTATAAATATATTCCGTGGCAGAGTTTCTCCTCTCTCTCCTCTCAGAGTTTCTATTCTCTCTCTCTCTCTCTCTCTGGGGCTCTGCTTTATTAATGAGCTCCACACATAAAACACATCCGGATGACTGAGACTGTCACTCATCAAAAAGTCTGTTCACAGCCGACTCCTAGCGTGGAAAGGAATTATTCTTTCTTTTTTTTCATACGGACAAGAGGTGATCACTGATTGCCAAGGCTATCAGGTGACCAGACCTTTAAGTCTTATTTCCAGACACCATATGAATATTGCATACAAAGTGAAGTGTAGCGATGCCTCCCTGAATCACAGGGTAGAGGATGGAGATATATTTGCTGAACTGAGAGCTGGATTTTATGGAGTGTGTGTGTGTGTGTGTGTGTGTGTGTGTGTGTGTGTGTGTGTGTGTGTGTGTGTACATGCCTGAGACAGAAAGAGAAGAAAAACATCCATGGAGTGACATATTTTTCAGCTGAAACTGTTGTTATTCCCCCTGTATAGCGTGACAGCCCCTGGACAGCCCCCCCATAAGCAATAATCCGCTCCTTTCTTCCCCTAACAAAAATACAATCCCTGAAATGTGATTACACTCTCCGTTTAATTGCTTCTATAATCAAGACCCTCTCCAGAGCAGACAAGTTGCACATGCAAACAGAAGTTTTGTTCTCCACAGTGTAGCACGCTGCACTATACAGCTCTAGGGCTAATGGGGGAATTCCTGGCCCTGGCAGGTTTGATGTGAAGCTGTCAGTGACAGAGAGACAGCTGAGCATGTCCAAACACCAAACACAGACCTCTGCACCTCCCCGGCTCCAAAAACAGAATACAGGAACACAGGTGTTTGAATAATAAATACTTATGCCACTCCAGCGGCACTGTGCCTGTAGAGACACGCGCCCAGAAAACAATGTTGATGTGCAGGAAGCCTCTCGTGCAGCCTGTGCTGGAATGAATAAGGTATACAGGGACTTCAATGCTTAGTGCATTGCTTTGGGTGATGCTGTTTCTTGCAGACTTGGGCTTTGCCTTAATAATCCAGGAAGGTTCCTCTGGGGGCAAGTAATGTCACTCTGATTCCAAAGTTTCCCACCAAATACCCAGAACTTTTTGATTATAATACTTCGGGTAAAAGATATCATCTGTAACGCGGCCTATAATATGGAGGAGTGCACTTTAAAATGGTACACCGTGCTAAATCAAAGCCTCATCCGTGTGATCGAGAGAGCTACTATTTTAAAAACATTATTTAAAAAATCATTTAGATTCACAAGAGTGGGAGCCAATATAATTACTATAGCTTGAGATATCAGTTGTTGGAGATCATGATGGATCTGGCAACGCGAGCATTTTTGTAGATGATGTGTCCATCCTGTGCTGCTATTTAATACTCGGTTAGTCTCCGGGTCGAACATGACAGAAAATCATTAGGCACCGTAGGCTGCTAACTGTCACATGAATGATTGAGAAAGCAGTGAGGCGTTCGGTTTTGTGGCAGTGAAACGTCTGTCCTGAGGAACAGAGCCCACGGGACCTATGATGAAGCAAAAGACAGAGAGAGTGAGAGAGAGTGAGAGGGAGAGACTGTTGTACTACCAGATGAGATCTCAGACTAGGGTCAAATGAACCACTGAGCCATATGGTGTCTGTCCTGTACTTCAAAAGATTTTTTAAATACCATCTGATAGGTATATTACGCCCTATAAACCCTATACATCTGCACGGTTAGACGTACACTCACGTGTCAGACAAATGTTTTAAAATCACAATCAGTAAGCTTGACCCCAACATGGTTCAGACACGATTTCAATAGCAACGCGAGGGACAAGAAGAATTTTAACAGGTGCTGAAAATAAAGTATTCCTCTAGCATGGGCAGTCCCCATTCAGTAATGACATTCAGCAACGACTGTTTCTCTATGTCGAGTGTGCACTGGGGCAGGCCTCGCCGGGTGGAGATTCTCCATGATGCTCCCGCGAGCCCTATCAGCTTCTCCTCGGAGAGAGCTCCAGACACACACACACAGACACACTCAGAACGAGAGCTCTGCTGGGACACACACTACAATGTCTGTGCTTACTCACTGCACACGCTTCCTCCACAGAACTCCACTCACTGTGCACGGGCTCCTGTTCATTAAGGTCATTACTGTTAAATGTTTTTCAAAGTGAGAAACATGCAAAAGTAGAGCTAGAAATTGGCGAAATTACAAATTAAGCCATCACCTTAATTATTTGCTTCATTTGGTAGCGTGCGCTTGATTATACAAAAGGTTCATTAAAAATGACGCTGATGAAATTCGAACAAAATCAAGGCTTCTAATATCAGTTTATGTTCACATTCACATTCACGGAGGAAATATTTGATGGAATGATTTACCTTTATTGTCCACCAAAGTGGAAATTCTTCTTTGGCTTCTCATGAAAAAAAAAAAAAAGAAAGCCCACACATAGTTAATAATATATAGTTAATAATTATACACATACGCAATACACAAGTAATACACATATATAATATATCAATATAAATACAAGTCGCTTAGCCTTCATTTAATATTCTAATTTACGACTGGTATAAAGGAATGTTTATACACAATTTCTACGATATTATTAAGAATATTAAGATAAATCTCGACTTACACCACGATGCTGTTGATTAACGTTGATTAATTTTCTACCACTTTGTACTTTGCTTTGTACTTCATGTGCCATGATACAGTTGTTTTGTCTTATTAACTTCCAAAGAGAGATAAAAAAGGAGGTTGATAACAGAACGACAGCTGTTTGAGTTATAATGGACACTAGCATGTTTCATGGCGGTTCTTCAATAGTAATGTAACCATAAATGGATAAAAAGTATTTGTCGGTGTTCCTCAATAAATGAATAATCATCATTGGCAAATTGCTTTGTTATAAAAGGAATAAAGCGATCAAGGACATGCTGGTATGGGGAAAATAGTCAACTTCCCACCTTCTGATGCACATCAGGCTGCTTTTTGGTTGATTATTTTCCTGCCATAGCACTCCCTTATTTACTTCTTATAAAATACACTTTACATTCCATGCTGAAATATTCACCTGATTATTCAGTCCAAAGTATTTTTAATGACTAAGCATTATTTCTCCCTTTCCCTCTCCCTCTCCCTCTCACACACACTCTCTATCTGAACAATACACAGCACCTCACAAGGGTGAATTCCCCCACAGTTAGACTCTATAATTTGAACAAGCTGAGGTGAAAGTACTGCTTTGTGTATTGCGCTGAAGACTGTCACTGTGTGTGTTTGTGTGTATATGTGAGAGGGAAGTGTTAGTGAATGACAAACGGCGGGGTGAGAGAACTTGTTCATTCACACAAGCGTTTGGCATAGAGCCCTAGGGGGCATTATTACGGTGCTCAGGGTGATGCTTCAGCTCTCCACCTGACACAGCCCCCCCCCCCTTCCCTCTCTGCCAGCCCGGTTTATGTTGCCTTGTGTTTTATTTACTCCGAGTGCTGTGTCCGTCACAGTAATGTATCTGCCAGGGCTGGGGAAATAAAGCTGTTTTTCTTTTTACAGCTGCCTGTATCGTTTATGGCTAATGTGTCCTTACCACTGCTGCGATTTATCAGCCTCCAGACATCCGCTTTGCTGCGAGGACAATATTTCAGTGCAGCACTGTCCATCCCACAGCTGTGGAGAGAGTTGGGGCAGCTGTGGCTAAGTTGGTATAGCGGGTTGTCTACTAATCCACTAATCGTAGGGTTGGCGGTTCAATTCCAGGCCCGGATGACGCCACATGCCTAAGTGTCCTTGGGCAAGACACTGAACCCTACGTTGCCCCCGATGGCAAGCTAGCATCTTGTATGGCAGCTCTGCTACCATTGGTGTGTGCGTGTGAATGAGTGAATGAGACTGTAAAGTGCTTTGGATAAAAGCGCTATATAAGTGTGCCATTTACCATTTACCATTAGTTAACATGGGAGGCCGACGAGAAGTAGCGTAAAGCTGAGCACTAACACAATATGGAACTGATACAGTGATCATTTTATAGGACAATGTAAATAAATAAGTATGTAAGTATCATAGTAGTTAGCACGCTTGCCTCGCACCTCTGGGGTTGAGGGTTCGAATCCCGCCTCTGCTCTGCGTGCGTGGAGCTTGAATGTTCTCTCTGTGCATCGGGGGTTTCCCCCTCCAGCTTGGCATTTCCAAATTGTCTGTCGTGTGTGAATGTGTTATTGTGTCCTGTGACGGGTTGGCACTCCATCCAGAGTGGCCCCCGCATTGAACCCCTGGGATAGACTCCAGGCTCACCCGTGATCCTGTTTACGATACAGAAAATGGATGGATAGATGGAATGAGACTCCAGGGTCAGTGCTTTGTAACAGTCAGTGAGATGTTTCCTGCCACCGAAGAGTCTTCAGGAGAGTGGAATTTGTGCTTACGGTTTATTTTTCTGTACGATGATGCTGTGTTTTTTTTTTTGTTGTTTTGTTCGATGACAGAAAAATATAACAGAAGGTCTAATGGAAACGAAATCGTTTCTCATTTTAAACATAACCACAAACAAATAAAAAGTTTGATGTGTCTTTCCTTAATACATAAAAAACGGTTATCATTCGCATAAAACACTTCAGAACGTGTTGTTATAGGAAGGTAATAAACAGTGGTAAATATGTCTCTGAGCAAGGCCACATCGTACCACCCTGCAATCAATTCATTTCTTATAACAGCATCATGTTTTATTCCTTATTTAATGCTGACCAAGTTCACGGGCAGTCACAGTAACAAGGAGCGGATTTGATGCTACTATCCATCCATCCATCCATCCATTTTCTGTACCACTTATCCTACACAGGGTCGTGGGGAGCCTGGAGTCTATCCCGGTGATCTCTGGGGGCACAAGGCGAGGGGCATACTGGAAGGGGTGCCAATCCATTTCAAGGCACAATCACACACACACCAATTCACACTATGGACAATTTAGTAATGCCAATCAGCCTACAACACATGTCTTTGGACTGGGGAGGAAACTGGAGTACCCGGAGAAAACACACAAGTCAGAGGTGACCCCAAAACTATGGAGATGCGAGGCAAACATGCTACTTAAAATGAGATTTTTTAAACACGTTTTTCCTCATTAAATAGTTCATATTTTGCAGACATTAAATAATGATTATACTAAAAGCATATTTTTTGTCGTTTTTCTCCAGTGTTGCACTCCATTGTTGTTTTGCTGGTACCTTGTTTCTAATCCTGGATGTCATGATACAGTACATTGTGAAATGATTTTTCTGCCATACCGACTTAACATTAAGGTACACATATTCCTTTGAGAAATTTCTATAGTATAGTACAGAAACAAAATAAGTGCTTCCAGCCCATCAACAAAAATACACATGCACACACACAAACACGCCTCAGTCAGTGGGAACTAGGCAAGCTTTTACAGTAAAATATTTTCATTATGGGCTGGCAGCATCCTTTCATGCTTCCTCCTGCGGAGTTCATATAGACATGCTTGGTTTAAACAGTCTTATTAAAGAAAATGAGAAAGGGGAGAGAAAAAAAGGCGGGGGACAAGAAAAAGGGGCCTGCTGTAAATCCTGACACTTCCACGTGCACTTGAATTCGCTTTCAAACACTTGTCTTTCCTTACCATAATAGATGTCAGCCCCTCTGATGTAGCTTGAACAGGAGGCAAAATAAAAAGATCTCACTCTTGCGTGTTCTCTAGCTATCATAAGTAGTGCCTCTGTGTTGTTCTACATCAAAAGAGGGAGACACTGCATCACCTGCCGTGCTCTCAGCGCATGAAGCAAAATATCTTCAAATCAGTTGTCCAAGACATTTCCCCCTATTAGGGCTCCACTCCTGCACAAGCTTAGAGGCAGAGACAGGCTCTTCACACAAGCTAAGCGAGCCACGATATTACAGCTGGGAGATCAGAGGCCTGTGCTGCTTTTAGAATAGCCTGCAGTGACATGCCATTTAAAGTGCTGAAAGGAGAAAAAAGGGCCTCGTGATTTAACACGGTGAAAGAAACCAATGCTAATACACAGCTAACAAACAGGAGTGTGCGACTGATCATCTTTCTGCCACGGAGAGCAGGTGCACACACACACACACACACACACACACACACGGTGAGCAGAGAGGATAAGAGGATTTATTTGGAATCATGTACAGTGATTCAACTGTGGATGCAGGTTTACGCTTTCTAAGATTCTCAGTTGTAACACTGCAGGAGCCACCACTGTTGACACCACATGGATGCTTTGCTATAGACCGGAAAATTCTATATGTGCAAGTCCATATTGGTTACATTAGACTGCAGTGAAGGGCCAGCACGAGAAACGTCACTGTTCAAATTAGAGATGCACGATACTAAATTTCTCAGACGATACAGATTACTTTATACTTTCTTTTAAATTAATAATAATTAATTCCACAATTCTGAAAGAAATGCAACTAAAAACTTTATTCTCTCCATTTCTACAAGTTGTTTCACAGTAACTGGTCTCAAAAACAGAAAACACATGACTCTAATTAACATTAACACTTGAACTCAATTCTGAAGATTAAAGTAATTTTTCTGTACAATATATACTTTTTTGTTAACTCATCTTCATTTAAATCTTTCAGTGGTGTACTGGCCCTTTAATTCAGCTCAAGCAGCGGAGCAAAAAAATTGAATAATAGACCCGATGCTGAAACTCCTGTTTCACTGCTGCAGTGTCCGGTGTCAAATTTGAGCAGTGCAGAGTTTACAGAGATTACACACTGCAGTTTTATCATCATTCCACACAAGAGTAATTTCTTTACACACAGCACAGCACACAGTAATTTCTTTACACACATGTGTTTTCCCGCCCTCTTTTGATTGACAGGATATAATCAGCCCTGATCATTGGATGTTTTTAAATTATCATCGGTGGATCTCTAGTTCAAATAGTATTCGAATTTTCACAATATTTACAAATTTGAAGGGGAAAATAATCACATTCAACCAGTTAAGGTCTCATTTCTACTTTTAATCATAAGTCTAACAAAACTTGCATTTCCAAAACTTTTTGGACAGCCCAAATGACCCTGTAACTTTATGAAGTGTCGGAAAGCGTTTTAGACATTTTTCAATTTATGTCACATTATTTTCAGACATTTTTTAAAAATGTATATATATATATATATATATATATATATATATATATATAATATTAAAATAAACAAGGAGAGAGTCTTGAAACTCTAATTTATTTTAAGTTATATGACTCCTCTCCAAGTTATCTCCTCTCAGAGATCAATAAAGTCCATCCATTCATTTATTTCACCACATGCATCACATTTATTTCCACACCATCACTACCTTATGTTCTGAACAGTGAATCCAGATCTAGTCCCTCTCTGCTGTTATAATAACCTCCACTCTGCTGGAAAGGCTTGCCACTAGATTTTGGAGCGTGGCTGTGGGAATTTTGTTTCGGTTCATCCTAAAGGTGTTCAGTGGGGCTGAGGTCAGGTCTTCCACATTAACCTTGGTGAACAATGTCTTCACCTACCTTGCTTTGTGCACAGGGGCACGGTCATACTGGAACATGTTTGGGACCCTTAGTTCCAATGAAGAGAAATCTTACAAAGACACAATTCTGTGCTTCCAACTTTGTGGAAACAGTTTGGGGAAGAGTCATATATGGGAGTAATGGTCAGGTGTCCACATACTTTTGGCCATATAGTATATATAGAAGTAGCAAAACTGATTCAGCCTATATGGCTTGGAGGGGACACAGTATTCAGATTTGTCTTGCATTTCTGGGTAGCCAATTCAAGTTATTAAAGTTACCCATGTGCACTTCATGTCTCTGAGGTTGCACTGACAAAACAGACTGCATTCTTTGCTTTGCTGCATTTTTTTGCTTCGCATACAGTCATCAAGGGCAGCATGGTGGCACAGTGGGTAGTGTTTCTGCTTCATAGCTCCAGGGTGCCCAGATCAATCCTGAGCTCAGGTTACTGTCTGTGTGGAGTTTCTGTGCATGTTCTCCCCATGTGGGTCCATAATGGTTTACTCTGGGCTCTCTGGTTTCCTCCCACCTCCCAAAACCATGCCAGTACTGTAGCTGCAACATATAGTGCACCAAGGTGGGAATGAATGTGTGCATGGTGCCCTGCGATGGACTATCCTATCCATGGTGTATTCTCACCCAGTGTTACCAGGACAGACTCCGGCTTCACCATGACCATGACCAGAATAACTTGCTAACTGAGAGTGAGTGTCAGTTGCAGTAAGACGGCATGAAAAGTAAAGACATTGAAGAAAAATACAGAATATATAGATTAATATGATAATATACCAACAAGAAGTATGGAGGAAATGACTTTCACTGGGTGGCATCTGTAATACATTTTTTATCTCTTTGGTGATACACTCTCATCTCCAATGTCAATGAAACAAACAAAGGAGGGACAAATTGCAGTAGGTTGTTTTGTTCAGGAACCTCAATGACTGCTTCACACATGCTCATATGTTCTTGTTTATTTATGTGGCAACAGCATCTCATGTTAGATGATTGAGCAACAGAAAAACTGCTCATTTGTTTATTTCTATGAAATAAAACGTTGCATGATGTGGCATGTGTGTATATATAGTGGCTCTGTAATCGTAACTGATTATAATTGAAATCCGCCTTGAACTGACCTTGACCTGAAATTCATTTTTCTTGTGCAGTATCAAATCAGGCAAGGAATTTGACTAGTACTAGGTCCAGCACCACTGCCTGACAGTTTGTCGTAAACACAATATTTCAGCATTTAGTAGCTACAAAAGGTTTTTGTGGTATTTTTTTACACAGAAGGCAGCATCTTACTTACCTTATTTACCTTAAGGATGGAATTCTATATGGATTAAATGATTAAAATTAGTCTACTGCTAGTTCGTTGTTCAAAGAAATAGGATGTATTGGATCAAGTGCTATTTTAGAGGCTGCCAAACAATGAAGGTGAAATTGTTAAATTAAAAACATTCACAGTGATCACATTTTTATGTGAAAATAACAAGGGTTCGCTGATACTGCTTTAATATACTGCCAATATATTAGACTAGGATTAGATGTTCATCGCAGTGATTGCTCTCTTTTCATTTGTATATCACGTTAGTCTATTTATTTATTTATTCGTTTATTTGCCTCTTGTTTTTGTTACATTTTATTGTAGTTGATGGAAAAGGGAAGAAAAAAGCGATCTCCTTCATCAGTCCATATTTTCTTTTCACTGATTTTTTTTTTCATGATTAAAGGTGGTGCTCCAGATTCTAGTGGGGGAAAAAAACCTTTTCTGGCACTATTTCTATTCAAGAAAGAAATTTCTGAGGCAGAAATTTCACTAGTGCTAATGTATGTGGCAGTATACAATTATAGTCTACTTATTATATGACTGCATTCAAATACTAAGTATTTTGGATAACTAACATTTGAATGCAAGTTGTAAGGGATTTTGACCACCGTAGTGCAATGTAAGATAAATCCCAGCGCATCAGATACATGTGATTAATTCCAGTTATTTATGGTAACGATTAACAAATAAGCCTGCAGTAATGCCACAACGCTTAATTAAGGAATCTACCTACAAGGACAATAAAACACTAAGGATGAGAAAATGAATATGTTCGTGTGTCAGTACAAGTGTTTTTTATTTATTTATTTATTTATTTTGTACGTGTATGCATGTGTGTGCTTGGTTCCTTGTGAGAAGTGCTGATGTGTGTTTTGGGGGGGTGGGGAGTGTAATCTGGGCAGGTTATGTTTTCCAGAGCTCAGATAAAGAAAAACAGGTTTGGCAGCCTGACGTTTCATCTCGTGCACTGGGGTCCAAAACAAAGAGAAGATGATTGATTGGATGATGAATAATTTAGAGGCAGAGGGTTGTGGGATGAGCAGACTGAGCATGAGGCCGAGCTGCTTCACGTCTCCACTTAAAGATCGGGATTACGCTCAAAGAAATTTTTTGTTTTGTTTTGTTTTGTTTTTTTAAAGCCGTCCCTAATTGTATCAGTGTGCGTGATCACAAACCTGCGATTCTGGAATATAGATCATATTTAAGTAAACCCATAATGGGGCACTATGGATGAGTTTCAGACAAGCGTCCGTGTCATAGAGAAATCCTGAAGTTCAACCCCAACTGAAATATTTTACTGATGATATAACACCCTAACTAATTCACACATGACTACTATTAACCTACACTAACAATACAAGCATACAAAGTCCAGCTCTGAGTGATTTTCCTGCTCCACAACCCTGTCACATTTAATTGATTATATGAATACTTTTGCGCACAAAGCAGGAACAGTGACGTGAATTATAAACAAACTTTTAAGTTAGGGATAGTTACAGTGCACACACACACACACACACACATGCGCGCACACACACACACACCATGACTGCATAGACACCTTCCTCACTGCAGCACCATTACTGACCACAGGGGACGCTGATGTGATGCATTTGTCACAGCATATAAGGAGGAGTCAAGAGCGCCAGATGCACACACAGCTTTTTTAAATATCAACCCTCATGAAATTTCATTTGGATTGTAAATGTACTGTAATTGACTGTCATAAATGTGTAATGGGCCTCTGAATCCACTGACATTGTGCTGGCTAATCAACTCATTTGAAAATGAATAGAGATCTATTAAGAGAGAAGTCAGTATTTCACATGGTTAGAAAAGACTTTCCATCAACACCGGGAACTTTTTCGGCATTTTACGCAAAATAACTTTTTTTTTTTAGCTCCTAGTGGAGTTATAAATGGTCTCCCACTACAACATTTTCCTGTTATATCATCTAGTGCATCAGAAGACAGATTATAAGCACTGGTCATTTTATATATTATATATAGGGTACATACATAAATACATAACATATTACAGTGTGTGTGTGTGTGTGTGTGTGTGTGTGTGTGTGTGTGTGTGTGTGTGAAACTAAGTAACTCACCCCATGCTAAGAGGACATATGGAGTGATAAGGAGGACTCATCAGTAAGGAGAGTGATTGAGCTGCTGTACTACAAGTCCAACAGTCCGAGCACAAAAATGAAATGAAGGTTAGACAGCTGGAGAGGGAGAAAGGGAGATGGAGAGGTGCTATCACACCACCTGTCATTATTCCTCTCCTACCAAGGATGGAGAGACCTGTTTGAGGTGTATAATGGTCGTTACCTTCAGGATGTGGGGATAGACAGAAAGAAAAGCAGAGAGAGAGAGTGTGCGTGTGTGTGTGTGTGTGAGCGAGAGAGCGAGAGAGTGAGAGAGAGAGAGAGAGAGAGAGAGAGAGAGAGAGAGAGAGAGAGAGAGAGAGAGAGAGAGAGTAAGCCAGTGGAAGGACTCTGACAGACTCTGAGCCGGTGTGACAGGCCAGTGCTTCACTTCACAACTCTCTCCCTTCCTGTGCTCCTCCATTGCTGTGCAAATGAATGTGACACACACACACACACACACACACACACACACACACACTCACACACACTTTCTATTTCTCTCTCTCACACACACACATACTCACACACACACTTTCTCTCTCTCACACACACACACACACACACACACGGCAGTATAAGACTAAAAACTCCCTAGTGAAAGCAGAGTGGTTGGTTGAGTCTAGAGCTAAGGAGGAGGTATGGACACAGTTGTAAGGTCATACTTTTTAAAGCCTCAAATGTTATAATTATATTCTCCTTCAGTCCTTTTAAGCTCCATTAGCCATAACATTACTACTAAACATTCATTAGTTTTTTTATAAAACTTCATAATGGCAATGAATGTCTGGTGCATCATATAACTAGATTACAATACACGAGTTCATTAGGACAATATTCAGTCATGTTCTGAAATAATCCTGTATCACTGCATCAAGGCACCGAGCAATACAGGAAGATATGTTTGTGCTAGGAACACTTCTGTTGTTCACTGCTGTGAAAGTATACTAGTCCGTACAGGATTTCACAGAGTTTATTTATGATTGTTTCGATCAAAAATGCTTGATTTTGCTGTGTCTTTTTTCAAATGTTGCGATGCAATTTGTAGAGTTATTTTGTGATTTTTTTAGGGCTGCAATGAACAATTATTTTCATAATCCATTAATCGGACAATTTTTAAAATGATCAAAAATCACTTGATCGGATGGAGGGAGACTTACAACAGCATTATTTTCATTTATTTAAAATAAACCTCAGACACAAACTTTACATTAACACAACGGTTTGTCCAATTATCCATCCATCCATCCATCTTCTACCGCTTACTCCTTTTCAGGGTCACAGGGAGCCTGGAGCCTATTATATATTATATAAATAAAAGTTTATATTAAATATAAGTATTTATGAATTATTTGTTATGGATGCACAAAAAAAGCAGTGAATTAAATTACAGTCCTAAATTAATATTAAAATCTGACTTTCACTGCACCTCGTGGTTTCTGTTACTCACTGCCTTTAGGCATATTGTTTTATTTATATTTACTTTGATCGTACTGTATTAATTAGACATTACAGATCTTATTCGCACTACACTGTTTATTATCGGGTCTACACTGCACGTGAGGAGCAACACGGCCTCGTAACTAATAGATCATGTTCGTTTTAATAAATGACAGAGTTTACTCTGCAAGCGTGCAAATACAGCATATAATCACATGAAACTTAAATGAAACTAAACCTTTTAAGCAGATTCCCCTGCCCCTTAAACACAGTGGAGCATTTTGGATGTAATCATAAGTTTGTGTTTGTGCATCACTGTCATGCTTCTGTGCTACGCAAGTTTGCTGGTTACAATCTTCTGCAAGGCATTTAATAAAAAATCCCCTGCCTTGTCTACGACTCTGTCTGAGGGTGACTGAGGTCATGTTGGGAATAAAAGGTAACATTGATATAAACAGTAAACTGAAGAAGCTCATTGTTGTTGACTCTGGGTATCTGCTAAAGCTAACGGCGTTGCATTACGTCCGTTTGGCGCCCTGTGCCATCCACTAGGAAGTGGCTAGGAATCATCTTGTACTTCTTAGTGTTCATTTGAGATGATATTACCTTTCTAAAATTCATACACTAGACACAGTGTGCACTAGAGTGCACAGTGTAAGTGTACAGTACGTCATTTGGGACACAACTTTGGTCTGTACTCTCTGATGTGTGTTTTTGGAACAGAAGTAACACAATGAGTAAACGTACCCTGAGCCAAACTCAGACCAACTCATCCATAATGAGATTCATTGACAACGATATAACCGATTATTATCGATTAGTTGTTGCAGCTCTTGAACAAAAACTTGCATGAAATTGCATGAAATTGTTTTGTACGGTCTTTCACAGTGACATTTGTTGGTAAATGAAAGCTTTTAGCTGTACTCGTGTTTGACACACATGAACCGAAGAGGGCTTTGACTGAATGCGCATTGTGTTGATGTCACATGACACGTCTTGGCCCAAATCTGTGGAAAATATGCAGTAATTTAGAAAAATTGCAAGCTCCACTGCGGAGTTTGCTTGATTTGGTGTTTATTTCTGCAATCGCAAAATCACAACATCCTGGATGGACTGGTATATTTACTGTATATTTATACACTACTGTATATGGCCAAAAGTATGTGAACACCTGACCATCACAATAATATGTGCTTTTTGAATATTCCACTTTTAGTCACCCTGTGTTTTTATAATAATCTCTACGCTTCTTTGAATACTTTCCACTAATTTTTGGAGCGTGGCTGTGTGCATTACAGCGGTCAGGCACTGATGTTGGGTGAGGAAGCCTGTGGCACAGTCAGTGTTACAGCTCATTCCAAAGGTGTTCAGTGGGGATGAGGTCAAGGCTCTGTGCAGGACACTCGAGTTCTTCCACATCAACCTTGGCAAGCATAGACCTCACACTGTCATGCTGGAATATAACACTTACAGATATTTAATAAAGTTAGAAATACAGAATTAGTGAACGCAATCTAATACAGATGATAAAATATGCTAGACTGCAGACTGCAGATTACTGCAAAATGTTAATCCCCTTAATTATAACATGTAAACATACTCTCAGCACAGAATATATAGTAAACGGTAAAACAGTAGAAGAGAAGAAGCCTTTATTTGTCACATATACATTACAAAATTACATATATAATACAAAACTGTGAAATTCTTTTTTTCTCTCTCGCATATCCCTGCTTGTTAGGAAGCTGAGGTTAGAGCGTAGGGTCAGCCATAATACAGCACGCTCAAGCAGAGAGGGTTATGTGCCTTGGCTCAAGGGCCCAACAGTGGCAGCTTGGAGATGATAGGGCTTGAACCCCAGTCTTGTGAACAATAAGTCAGAGCCTTAACCGTTCAACTGTTACTATAACAGCTATCTGTCTGCAATGTAAAGTTTTCACATACCATTAAAATCATTATCTGTAACAGGATAGCGTACCATTGCCATGTGAATCTGAGCAGACTGTGACATCTGAATCTCCACAATTGACTGACACAGCAATCCACCAATCACAACCTAGTTAAGTGTTCCCTTACACGCATCCCAAAACAGATTTACATTATCCTGTTAATCTGAAGCCTTAGCTAAAAAGTTATCACATGGTCTACTTTACACTGCTGTTATATTACACTGTGCTACAAGCAAGTCAGTGATATTTCAGATTTGCTACTGAATACAACTGAACTCTCCTCCAAAATCCAATCCAGCATTTTCTGCTGATATCAACCCTATACCCAATTGGGCCCTTAGAAGGTAGAGTGACTGCAAAGTTTTTCTGACTGATCTGGACAGAAACATTTCAATCCTGATGGGAGTGGTCTACTCCAGGATGTCCCCGCCCTCAATTTTCAGGGCAAGAGGGCTCACTGAATGGTTTGATGAGTATACAAATGATGTAAATCATATGCTATGTCCTTCACCGTGACCAGATCTCAACTCGGCTCAACACCTATGGGATAGTTTGGACTTTCCTGTTAGATAGTACTCATCACTACCATCATCAGAAGAATGATGGTCATCTCTTCAGTACATTTCCAGAGTCTTGTAGAGTCTATGCCAAGAGGTATTGAAACTGTTGTGGTGGCCAATCATTATGTTGTTTCCTCATTTGTCACCTGTCTGTATTTGTATATATGGATAGTAAACTGTATATATACATATATAAATATACACTGACATATATATGATCAGTCATCCTACAGTGGTTTACTATAAGTATTCCTCTATGTCAAATACTTACCATACCAATTCCATAACTTTCTAACCCTCTTGACACACACATGCACACGCACACACACACACACCCAAAACATCTAAGTAATTGAGCAGAAGTGCCTGAAGTATTCTAAGTACTTTATCCTTAGTGCTTCATTGGCCAAAGTGAATGCAAATGACATGCCAGTCAAATCACCACAGAGGCACGGAAAACGCTTGGAGCCTGTTTAAAAAGACAGACACATAACTGTGGTTTACCACTCTCCATAAGAGCAGCGAGAACAGGAAGAGAAAGACAAACTCTAAAGATGTTTTTGAAGCTAGCAGAAGCTCCACAAGGGGATTCCATGCACTCATCATCTTGTTTAGAGTGCATTAGCAGGCAGCGCCTTCGCTTCCCTTGCTCTAGTTTTCTTGTTGTTGGGGTGGAGTGTCCTGAGGCAATAACAGCCTCCCTCACAGCTTCATTCAGCATCACACAGGGGGCTAATTTTCCATCAGTAAAGCATGAAATCATCTCCAAATGCACCAACAAGAGCCACTTGTGCCTCCGCCATTCATATATCAAGCTTTAAATGCATTTTAACTCCCATGTAAGTGAATGTACAGGAGCATGTGTACCATCAAATTATTGCACACCAGAGCCTCAGTCTTCAGTTATAATAGGCCTGTGTGAGTTTTTACTCAAGCGCATGGATCAGCGTGGTTGGTAAATGCAACATCCATCTTCAGAAAACCTTTATCCAGGTCAGGATCTGGGTGGATCCGGAGGCTATCACTGGAACACCGGAAGTAAAGGAGGAATATACACCATTCGCTACCCACACGCATCAATGAGCCTTGGGCGCCCGAGACCCTGTTGCCGGGTCACCAGTTGTCCTTCCTCGGACCGCTTTAGGTAGATACTAACCACTGCACACTGGGAATACCTCACAAGACCTGCCATGTTGGAGATGCTCTGACTCAGTTGTCTCGCCATCACAATATGGCCCTTGTCAAAGTCGCTCAAATCCTTACGCTTGCCCATTATTCCTGCTTCCAACACATCAGTTCTGGAACCTGACTGTTCATTTACTGCCTAATATATCCCACCCCTTGACAGGTGCCATTCTACCAAAAAAAACAATGTTCTACACTTCCTTCTTCCACTTCACAAGTCCATGTTGACAATGTTTAGTTCAGTTGCTTGAGTTCCTTAACAACTATTTGATTCGATCGAAGTCCTTGTCAGCTCAGACTAGACCCAGTTTGACTGTAACATTGATATGTAACATTGTGCACTTTAAGCAGAGCACACGAGAAGTTATTCAAGTTACATGCTACAAAAACTACTGATCCCATATTCATATCATTCTATGATCAAGTGGCCTGAAATTTTATCACCGTTTTCTCTTCCAGTGACTTCACATTAAAAGTAAAGCCCTCGTTTCAGGACAGTTACTCCTACAAACTCCACATGAGGGCCATTTCCCAGCACTGACAACAGAGCCATGCAAAATGGATAACCAGAGCAAAGCACACATAAACTTGAGCCATGTTAAAATGATTTTCTCCTTCAATAATGAATCAACACCAGCATGGCATCAACATTCAGAGAACAAGAAAATAAGTCAGGCTCTCTGGGAACAAAACTTCTATATTTAATCTGGGAGAAGAAAAAGGGGGGCTTGCATGCAAAGTACTGAAAAACAGAATGCATCACAAGTTCTGTGGCATGCAAATTGCCTCCCGGATATACTCTAAGCTTATCTGTCCTTGTCTTTGTGATTGACAGGATTTTTTTAATGTGCAGATTATAAATATTTATAATTGGGTTGATATTGGCAGCCCACTGTTGCCAACTGCATCTACTGAACTAAGGAAGGCAGAAAGACAGACACCACACTGTAAAATCATAGAGAACAATATGGCATGCAGATGGCACAGGGCTGCAATAAATAAGCCAGGCTTCTGAGCGCTGCCACTTTTTTCTCTCTAGGAGTTAATGAGTGTAGCTATTTCAGTTTTGAGCTGTCAATGTTGATGTGCACTGTCCTCAGCGGACTGAAGTTCAGGTAAAAGTCAACATGAGCTTTTCAGCACTCTATAAAAAGGAGGTGGCAGAGGAGGAGGAGAAGAGAGCTTGTGGATTTGGACACTGAACCATTCCCGGGAATGCCAAGGAACAGGCACTAAGGCTGGGTATACTAGCCAATGAACTTCCGCTGTCCTCAGATTAAGCACGTCTTACATAAGCACTACAGTATATAGAGCCTGACAAGGTCAACTCCCTCTCTTTCCCCTCCGTCCAACCTCTACAGAGTCGTCCAACATCAACATCCCAGCTCTGTAAAAGAGTTCGTACCCCCTCTGAACACTGAAGCAGGGCAGGGCTCTAAACAGTGGGCAGTATTCTTCTGTATGGCAGGACAGGGTGAGGAATTTGGACATAGCCACAATGGCTTCATTATTCTACTGTGGCTGAGCCTGCCGTGAGCTTGCTGTGAACAGCTGTCAGCTGCCCTGTCTACCTCTATGACTGCACAGAGCAAGAAGAGAGAGGAAGAAAGAGAGAGCAGTAGAGTGGGAGAGAGAGAGAGAGAGAGAGAGAGAGAGAGAGAGAGAGAAAGAAAGAGAGTACTCGACTAAAGAAGAAAATAACTTTTGGCACAAAAGGTGAAAGATAACCAAATATCAGATACAGTAATCACCAACAGATCTCTGCTGGCCACCGGATTATTTTATTAAATAGAAAAAAAAATAAAATTACACAGCACAAAAAAACAACAAACACCTTCAGATTGTAACAATGACTGAAAACTGGCATAATTCAGCATTTCACCAAAAGCACCTCATCTGTTTGGTTTATTTTATTATTCCAAATTTCTTTGCATTTTTATTTCATTGATTTTATTATGTTTTACGGGTGGCTTAGTGGTTAGCACGTTCGCCTCACACCTCCAGGGTCCGGGGTTCGAGTCCCGCCAGGACCATGTGTGTGCGGAGTTTGCATGTTCTCCCCGTGTGTCGGGGGTTTCCTCCGGGTACTCCGGTTTCCTCCCCCAGTCCAAAGACATGCATGGTAGGCTGATTGGCGTGTCTAAAGTGTCCGTAGTGTGTGAATGGGTGTGAGTGTGTATACCCAGCCGTGTGACTGGCAGCAGCTACACGCCGGTCCCAAGCCCGGATAAATGGGGAGGGGTGGGGAAAGCAATGGCAAACTACCCCACTACTTCTGCCGACATGCTTTGTGGTTCGTGTTGATGACATACGTGGGCCATAAAGTGACCGACGGTCGGTCTCGACTAATCGGTGATAGATAGATAGATTATGTTTTACATAGATTATGTAGGATGCCCCATAGGTCCAGCATCATAGGGTAAACTTTATTTTTAAATGGCAAAACAAAACCTTTTATATACAGAACTGGAATAATTAGTTCTCTTTGATTTCGATTTCCCACAAGTAGCATTAGTTGGATTCGATACATTACTCCCATCATGCTAGACTAATGAGACTCCTGTGTATTATATCAGTGGTTCCCAAACTTTTCCAGGTCAAGGTCCCCCAAATGGCATTAACAAGGCCCCCCTTTTGCAAGATGTCTTTAAAACACATTAAGATACAGACTTCTGAATATATCCCCCATTTTATTAATAATTACATCTTACATATTTACATTACATTAGGAATTGAGTGTGTGTGTGTATGTTTTTCACACCAAATTGTTGAGGCCCCCCTGGCGCCCCCTGGCGGCTCCCAAGAGGGCCGCGGCCCCCACTTTGAAAACCACTGTATTATATAATGCTATATTTATTATGTATTATATATGTTCTATTAAATTTTGAATACATGCTGCTTTCACGTCCTACAACCTCAGAAGGGCAACCGATAAAGGACTTTTGTCCGAAACTTGCACTACATGCAGTATGCTTTGTTTTTACTACACGTACTGCTATGTATACTTGTGTACTTTTTAATCTCCTACTTGTCTTTTATTTTATTCTTGTGCATTCTTTCCACTGTGCATTTAATTTTCATTACTTGAGTGTACAGCATGTGTATTATTATTATTATGATTATTATTATTATTATTATTATTATTATAACTATAACTACAACATATGCCAATTTTCCTGTTCAAGTGTCAGCTATAGCAGTCTTTTCAGAAGCACATTGGTGTGTAACTTTAAAGGTTATGTTGACCCCTGATCCTAACAGAAAGGTGTATGACACAGAATGGATTCATCACACACATTATTATATTATATTATTATATATTATTGCATCGCTTTACCTAAAGTTCAAATGGAATCAAACTCTGAAACGCATACAAACTCTCCAGGCTTACTACGTTGATGACTACCAAATATTCTACCAGGATTTTCTCATTTTGCAGCCACTCTAAATAAATAAATAAATTCAAATTCTTCAGTAACCTCACAACTAGGCAAAGATAATAGCTGGGGAAACTAGCATATAAATTATGCAACCAAAACATAAACAAAGTATATTCACCATCACAACACCGACTATTTTCCTTTGTCTTTGTCACACACTTTATTAAATCTCACAGGGTGTTTTAATTTAATGTGAGCATGAAATACAAACCCTTCAAGCAGATTAAATTCGGAATCAAGCTGGCCATGTAAATGATGTGACGACAGGGGGCCCTGTGCAATTAGCATGCGGGGCTACTGCTAGTGCAATTAGGCAAAACAGACAGCTAGAGCATAGGGGCCAGAGTCAAGAAGGAAAAGACAGCATTTCCATATTGCTCCAAAGGACAGTGGGTGGACGTCAGAGTGAGAGAGAGATTAGATGAGACGAGGGGGAAAAAAAACAGGTAGATCTGTGTCCCTGAATTTAACAGAAATTTATCAGCTGAAACAGTGACACATGTCACGAATAAAAAAGAAGAAATGAAAAACAACTATTCACTGTCGCTAAATGGTAAATTACAAACTTTTGTAGGTGAACCACAAAAGACATTTAAGCAAATCATTCAGGTGAATCTGTCAGTGTGCCAAGACACACAAAAACAGAGGCAAAACCACCTAGAGAAATAAACTAGGTTAAATTAACTAGACAAGCATGACAAGCAACATAGTCCTCTTCAACTATGCATGAATGCATCAAATTCAAACACAAGAGAAAAAGCTAATGACAGTAAAGAAAGAAAAAAAACAGGAAATAGCAAGAAGCATCTCAGTATGTTTATTCTTTTTTTTTTTTTAATGGAAGAAATGATTCAAATGTAACAACAGAACAGAAGGAAGCATGTTCATTTTCATCCCAGAAGACCAGATATCTTTTTTTGTTCATGTTTATTGAGTAACTATGGACTAGAGCACTGCTGGAGAGTGTTCATAGGTCAAGCTCCTGATTTCACAGAGTCTCAAGGTGACAGCTTATTGTCAAATGTTAGGCCGATATCTTGGCACCATTTTGAATGCATGTTTTATTAATGTGGACAACTGCCATGGAGAAGAGTATAAGATGCCCCATTGCCTGACTGGTAGTGCTGGCGAGTCGTGTGATCTCCCATTGGGTTGAGTGGCTTTAGCCTTGGGGCTTAAACACATCTCACACTCCCACAGCTCACCTCTTACCACGTGACTACCTGTCAGTGCAGAGGCAATTGTGCTGCTCGGCTAACAGCTGAGGTCCGGCACACACACACACACACAAAGCCACCCACACCTGAAGTGCTTTTAATGGGACATGTAGTCACAATGCCAGAGTTCTCCTACACGTCCAACCTTTCTGCTGCTTATCCTAGTTGGTCGGCTCTCAGTTGACATCCATTATGATCCTGACTCAAGACTGAGCTAACATTTATAACAAAGAAATGGCTATACCTCAGTTCCAGCTGCTTAAATCCATCAGAATAAGACTCAATATGATCGATTGCTAGATGGACAGATTAAGGATCTGCTCTGAAAATAAGCAGAGAAACTGAACAAGAAAACATCACAAGAATTCTAATGCCACAAACACAAGTCAAAGAAAGAAAAAGCAAAGTAGCAGTGGCATCCTGGCATTCAGTTACACTGAAAGAGGATCTCAGAGGTTCCCCTTTCCATAAATCAGGAAGCACATGGTTCCTTAACTTTAACCAAACAGTAAGTTTCACTGTGCTCAAATGATCACTGCCATATTTGGGTACTGCTGATTCAGCCTTGGGGTTAGGAAGCATTTGAGCACAATATAGCATATTTTCGAGTATGCATCAGGTCAAATTTGAAATCAGTTAATCAATGTTAAAATACAAGCAGTTGAAGGCCCAAATCAATGGCCCAACAGCGACAACTTTGCGGTGCTGAAACGTGAACTTATAACCTTCCAATCAGAAGTCCAATGAAGTGTATATTTCTGCATAAATATGGCCTAAAGCATCCTCAGATTTTCACGCAAGTGCTAAAATTAGATAAACAGAACCAAATTAAATAAATGAGATACAAATATTATACTTGGTCATTTATTTATTGATGAAAATTATCTAATATTACATATCTGTGAGTGGCAGAAGTATGTGAACCTTTGCTTTCAGTATCTGGTGTGACCCTCTTGTGTAGCAATAACTTGCAATGTGCAGCAATAAATGCAACTAATCATTTCTGGTAACTGTTGATCAGTCCTGCACGTCGGCTTGGAGGAATTTTAGCCCGTTCCTCAGTACAGAACAGCTTCAACTCTGGGATGTTGGTGGGTTTCCTCACTTGAACTGCTTGCTTCAGATCTTTCCACAACATTTCTATTGGATTAAGGTCAGGACTTTGACTTGGCCATTGACTATGGTAGAACCACTTGTGTGTTTAGGGTTGTTGTCTCGCTGCATGACCCACCTTCTTTTGAGATTCTGTTCACAGACAGATGTCCTGACATTTACATTTAGAATTCGCTGATATAATTCATAATTCATTGTTCTATCAATGATGGCAAACCATCATGGACCAGATGCAGTAAAGCAGGCCCAAACAATGATACTACTGTATCACCACCATGTTTAACAGATGTGATACGGTTATTATGCTGGAATGTAGTTTTCCCTGTCACTAAACATAACCCTTCTCATTCAACCCTTCTCAGCAAAAAGTCTACTTTGACTTTCTCCTTGCAACCCTGCCATGCACATCATTGTGTTGTTCAGTGTTCTCCTGATGGTGGACTCATGAACATTATCATTAGCCAATGTAAGAGAGGCCTTTATTTGCCTAGAAGTTACTTTGGGTTCCTTTGTGACCTCATAGACTATTACACATCATGCTCTTAGTTGGTCGAGCACTCCTGGAGAGACTAACAACGGTCTTGAATTTCCTCCATTTGTACACAATCTGTCTTGCTGTTGATTGGTGGAGTCCAAACTCTTTAGATATGATTCTGTAACCTTTTCCATCCTGATAAGCGTCAACAATTCTTTTTCTGAGGTGCTCAGAAATCACCTTTGTTCATTCCATGATACACTTCCAAACACGTGTTGTAAAGATCAGACTTTGATAGATCCCCGTTCTTTAAATATAACAGGGTGTTCACACACACCTGATTGTCATCCTATCGAATGAAACCACCTGACTCTAATTTCACCTTCAAATTAACTGTTAAACCTGGAGGTTCACATGCTTTTGCACTCACAGATATGTAATATTGGAACATGTTCCTCAATAAATAAATGACCAAGTATGATATTTTTGTCTGATTTGTTCACTTGGGTTCTTTTTGTCAACTTTTCGGACCAATAATGTTTTAGGTGAGATATATATATATATATATATATATACTTTTCGGACCAATAATGTTTTAGGTGAGATATATATATATA
>JAFFST010044733.1:50306-61852 GCA_022414735.1 Noturus placidus | reverse complement strand
GCGTGCTGCAGCATTCTGAATCATCTGCAGAGGTCTGATAGAGCTGGCTGGGAGGCCCGAAAGTAGAGAGTTACAGTAGTCCAGTTTTGAGACAACAAGAGGCTGGACTAGTATCTGTGTGGCCTGTTCAGTGAGGTAGGGTCGGATTTTCTTGATGTTGAACAGGATGATAAGTTTACTTCTATAAGTCCCTTTAAATTACTGACATGAATGATTCTGACTGGACTAAAATCCCAGGCATACACCAGTAATAACTGCATTACCCCACCCAGCATGTAAAACTAATCCAGTCCGAATAGGTTTTAAAATACAAGGCTTAAAATGTTTTCTGCCAAACCATTTCTTTAAAGGGTTAGTGCTTGGTGGAAGTTCTATTTCACTTTGCTTCCTGTAATGCTTGTTTCGTCAGCAGCACCGCAGTATGTGCGAAGCTGTCATATTCATTTAGGTCGGCAGATCCATTTACAAGCTCTGTGCCCTCAGTGATGACACTCTAATCTATATGTGTGAAGAGATGTCAAATCCCAAATGTCTCAACTCAAAACTATTCCATTTTCATAGTGTAGTTTTTCAACGTTTTTGCACATATAACTAGTGAGGCATGTTTTGTTGTCAAGGCAAGGCTTGGAAGTCATCCAGATCATGAGGGATTGAGAAAGGCTTGGGTTTTAATTGAAAACGACTTCTCTCATCAATAAACACCTGAATTAACGTCTGTTCTTGTTTGTCCCGCCTCATGTTTACAAATCGTCTTTGCGCTACACCTGCAGAGAGAGCTGAGGCGAAACTTCAATTGAAACTTCTTCTCTGTCTTGATTTTTGAATGAGCAACAGTTTGAGATTCTCAATTAATTTTCCTGTTCACGCTTAGAGCTCTAATCTATGCAGAACTGAATGAGAATGTTGGAGCAGAAGTAGTATGAGGAAAATCAATTAAAAGAGTGCTTAAGTTTGCAAGTTTAGATGCTACAGGGACTGAGCCTGAAAATACTAGCACCAGAGAAAGAAGGATAACAAGAGAGATGTAGAGAATGACAGATGTAGATGTGTTAGTACTGTTTTAGGCCTAGGGAAGTAATAGTTTCTTTATTATTTACTTCCTAGGCACGCACACACCCACCCACACACACACCCTATTAACCTATTCCTAATGGTCTGATGAATTCCAAGGCATTGTGAAGTTATGCTGTTGTTAACTCAGAAGTGGGAAGTTGGAACTTGGAATTAGGTCATTTTCGAGCCTTGGATTTTTTTGATTTACGCTTAGGACCTAATGAGCCAGTGACGGCTCTAAGACATCCAGTCTATAAATTCAGACAAAAGTGTGAGGCGATGCCCCATTTTCCTTCTGCACAAATATCCTGGACTGCTATACCCTTCAGCGGCGCCCATGAATTGGCCATGCCTCTGGTAGAATGGGTCCTCAGACTCCCTGGAGATTCAAGCCCCATGCTATTATAACATAATATGTTGGCTTCCACCACCCAGTGAGAGAGGCGCTGGCTTGAATAAGTTTACCCCTATGAGAATCAGCCTATGAAGCAAAAAGTTGTTAATTTTTCCTAATTGCTTTGGTTTTGTACATATAATGATGTAGAGCACAAAATGCGAAAAAGCAATGAAGCCTCCTCTAATGAGGAAAAAGGTGGCAAATTAAAAGCCAGTAAATCCACCGGTTGCTCACCTTTGGCACAAATGCTGGATTGATCTTGAGAGTCAGTCTTGAGAAATCTAAAGCAAGACTCATGCAGATATCATGCAGATATAGCAGCATGATAAACTTTAATTGTCGAGAAGGCTCTACCTTTATCCAAAAGACAACACATCTGCAACAGAACAAAGGAAAGGAACAATGCATATTTTCGCACACCACTGCTCAAATCTATTCCATTTCCGACCATATGCACAGCACGTTGAAGCCGCTCTTGCGCTCTGGGTTATTTCAATCAACGTTGGCGGAAATAAGTTTAGCCTCTCATGGGCCAGGCCTAGAGAGCCATTTTGTCTGGGGCGGGGTGAAAAATCTCACCTCGCACTTGCAAGAGAAGATTCCTGTGCAACTGGAGAGGCCAGGGCTGGTTGTACAAGAGCTGAATTATCCCTGTTAGCCATAACTTCCCCAGCTAAATCTGGGTGATCAGTATTACTGAGTAACCACTTTCCCTTACTCTTCTTAGAGTTGATACAATCAGACTCAGTGGAGGAAAAATGTAAAGCAGTGCAGAGGTGCTCCAGAGCATCCACACCCATAGGCACATCATCTCTCACCAGAGAGAAGAATAGAGGGAAATGAGTGTTTTGGTATGACTCGGAAGAGATGTAGGGCAGCTCGGCCGAAACTCTCCCACAACTGGCCCACCACCAGAGGGGAGAGAGTTCATTCTCTCTACAGAGGATTCCCTCTGGGCAAAAGTCAGCTCCCACATTCATCATGCCCGGGACATGCATCACTCGCAATGAATGAAAATGCCTCATTCTCCATACAATCAGTTTCCAGGTTGTTGAGCTGAGGAGATCATGTGCCCCCCTGATGATTTATATAAGCACCACCGCTGTGTTATCTGATCTGATCAAAATGTGATGGTTCCACAGAAACTGCACAAAATGTTTCAATGCCAGAAACACTGTTGACAGTTTTAGGAAGTTTATATATGAATTCTGAAGCAAGATGGACCATTTCCCTTTCGCTATTCTGCCCTCGCACACGGCGCCCCATCCTTTGAGCAATGCATCCATTATCGCTACATTTCTCAGAGAAACTGCCCCAGCAGAGTTGCCGATTCGAGAAACGAGCGACCTCTCCTGTAACAGAAAGAGCGCATGCAGAGTGATGATACTATCACTTTTCTGTTGAGGTGGCATTTTCGACACAAGCACTGTGCCGATGTCTAGCGCTGAAACTCTCTCGTTCACAACAGTCCCAATGGAATGACTGAGACTGTCGAGGCCAACAGCCCCAGAAGACGAAAGCATAGTCTGAATAGGACCATCCTCCCTTCCTGAAAAAGGGATAAACCGCTAAGAATTGACCTAATGACCTCCTTCTATTAGAAGCGCTTGGTACAGATCTGAGTTCAGTCTACAGTGTTCGAGAATCTTTGATACATTTGCTGAACACTCTTCGGGGCTAATGAGAGCCTGAAACAAACCGTCAAAAAATTTATAGGCTGTGAATCCATAGGAAAACCTGAGGAATTTTCTGTGTGCTGAGTAAATGCCTATGTGGAAATATGCGTTCTTCAGAATGACTGATGTAAACCAATCTTTGGGACGAATAAAATGAGAGCACTTTGAGCGTGAGCATTTTGAACTTATACTTTCTGAGGTGTACTTTGAGGTTCCATAAATCCATAATAGGATGGAGACCTTCCCCTTTCTTGAGAATGACAAAGTAACAGGTGTAAAATCTCTGACCACTGTCCTCCAGCGGCACTATCCGAATTGCTCTTTTGCTCAATAAAGAGGTTATTTCTTCCTCTAACATTTTAGATGAATCCCCATCTGCTGTTGACATTAACATACTGTTGTAGTGGCCTTACAGCAAATTGCAGATGATAACCCCAGTTTATTGTGGATAATAATAAACACACTGGGGGAAAGTGGTGCCAACACTGCAACTGAACTGATCAGAAAAGAATATTCTGACATTTTCCCTTGTCCAACATTTTCTGTTGGCAGGAGGGGGATAACAACAGATACTCCGCGAGTGCTATTGCTCGTCCTTTTGTCTTGGGCAGAATAGTGAATTAGGTAGCCTGCCGTTTTTTCCCCTCCATGAGGGTTTGCCTGGCCGGTGTGTAGCTGCTGCTGGCGCGATGGAAGATTTTCCCCTCTACTGAGAGTCTCTGACTGCTGAGTCAGCGCTGGAGGTCTGGGGCTCCTAAAAGTAGACTTCCCACTTCTAGGGGTGGGTATGAAACTGAAATAACGCAGCTCTCTTCCCAGGGAACCAGATTTGGTGTCCCCGCATCCATTTGCCTCCACATCTCCTCCATGAGTTCCACTTGATAAGCAGTCAGGAGAGAGGTGGCATTAAGGCTCACTGCCAAGGCTGAAGATCAGTAGATTTTCTGGTAAACCGAAGCTGTTAAGCACTCAATACGCCCTGGCAGCAAAGTTGAGGCAGAATAAAAACGCTGTCCTGTGGTTAAGGAGAAGATGATAAGCCACTGACAGTTAAATTGGAGGGTGATTTGACATGCCTAAATGCTCCATATTGTGCAGGTCCAGACTGGATTATCCTTTAACAGGAACCCTGTGTGAAAAGGGTTTATCCCAGAAATGTTTCATCTCTGAAACACATTGTTGTTGGCCAGCTGTTGTTGGCCAGGGCACACGAAACATTCTCTTGCTATCCTAAATATTTCTCTCCGCTCTCTGGCCCGCTGTTATGACGGCTATTCAATAGAGAGTCTTTCCGCTGCCCTCCGGGACATTTCAATAAGGTCAAGCTCTGCCTGAACTGGAGAGGGAGACCCATCTCATTGGGCGGCTGTGGCTCAGTCGGTAGAGCGGGTTGTCCACTAATCCTCCAACCGTGGGGTTGGCGGTTCGAATCCCAGCCCGGGTGATCCCATGCCGAAGTGTCCTTGGGCAAGACACTGAACCCTAAGTTGCCTCCGATGGCAAGTTAGCGCCTTGCATGCAGCTCTGCTACCATCGGTGTGTGAGTGTGTGTGTGAATGGGTGAATGAGACACAGTGTAAAGCGCTTTGGATCCAAGTGCTTTGGATAAAAAAGCGCTATATAAGTGCACCATTTACCATTTACCCATCGCTCAACGCGCTGCCTGGCCGAGAGATATTTGGTGGGAGGATCACATCATCTTCACCCTCCTATCTCTCCTTCTGTAATAGATGACTTCGTCCATTAATTCACCCCACGGGTCAGTAATGTAATTGCAGAGGGTCCGTGGGAAAGTTTTAAAAATGTTTAAATAATATTATATATATTTTTTGTTAGATGAATCAAAACATATTCAAATGAGATGTTTTAAAATGAAACAATTTGGTTATTCGCGTGCATTCACATACCACGATCGTTCATTGATGGATTTTATTTCAAATTTATTTACAAATTAAATTATAATTTGAAAAAACCTATGAGTGGTAGAGAAGTTCAAGTGTTGCATTGATGGATAAAATAAACTAAAGATAATTCGGAGATTCAAATTAAATGTTGCACCAACAATAAAATGTAATCTTAAAATGTTTTGATGTCCATTGTTAAAATTATTAATTGAATTTTAGACAAGTAACATTGTCTCAATTGGAACACATTAGTTTTTTACTAACCGGAATTATAAGCTGTTTCCCAGTCAGTGGCACATGACGTTAAACGTACGTAATGTGATGCTTTAGTTTTAGCAGATACCCAGGGTCAACGACACTGACTTTCTATAGTTTACTGTTTGTGCCAGTGTTAACTTTTATTCCCAACATGACCATCAGATGGAGGCGAAATCATCAAGTGACTGAGGAAGAAAGTGTGCAACCTCGAAGTCCTCTAAGGCAGTGGGGCATTTTATACTAAACACCATGGAGAAGATAAAACTTTATAAAGGGGAGTTTGTGTAGCAGGGAAGCATGACAGTGATGCACAAACTTATGTTTGTATCCAAAATGCTCCACTGTGTGCAAGGGGTTGGGGAACTGTGCAAGTTGCTTAAAAGGTTTAGTGTAATTTAAGTTTATTGTCATTATATGCTGTATTTGCGCGCTTGCAGTGTAACTTCTGTCGTTTATTATAACGGACGTGATCTATTAGTAACGAGACCGTGTAATATCTGTTACCGTGGAAATATGAGACAAGTAATATCTGTAATGTCTAATTAAAACACTATGATCAAAAGTAAAACAATATTCCTAAAAGCAGTGAATAACAGAAACCATAAGGTGCAGTGAAAGGGAGTTTTTATTATTAATTTAGGACTGTAGTTTAATTCAGTGATTTTTGTGCATCCATAAAAAGCAATGCATAAATACTATTATATAATATTATATATAAAAATTTACATTATATATAAGTATGCAATCTAATATATTATGGATGCAAAAAAGCACAGAATTAAACTACTAAACTACCTAAATGAATAATATATATTCTGGTGTGTGTTTGTGTGTATTGGTGGGTCTGTCTTATATAATTGTACAAACAGTTGTATAAAGTTTTAGTCTGACGTTTATATTTGTAACACTCAGATTGTGGATTTTATTTTAAATAAACAAAAAAAGGGTACTAAGAGTTTGCTCCCCTGTGTGGTTCTGTGTTTGGTCAGTGTTCTTCTGTCTGCAGGGTGTTGGCATGTGTTTGGTAGAAGCTACTTCTCAAAAAACAGACAGGATCTGTGAGATCCACCAGTAATAATTGTATCACACCTCCTCTCCATATTAAACAACTCTAGTCTGAATAGAGTTGAATTTATTTTTATTTTTCCCAACCATTCCTTTAAAGGATTAGTAGATCTGCTCGGTAGAAGTCCCAGGTCACTTTGATTTTAATGCTTGTTTTATCAGCAGAACTGCAATATGTTCAAGGCTGTCATATTCATTTAAGTTGTTTCTCAAAACACTATACTTTTCTTTTACATTCTGCTGCTGGCAGTCATAATGAGACTGCATACAGGCCAATCGAGTGCTTTTGCATGTCATGATAAACCCATTAGGGAATGACGATCAGGGAATGCATACTTATCAGTACTGACTTCATTATGAATCTGTCTGTCTGAATCACAGGCATGGGACCCGATGTGCTGGGGAGGTGGCTGCTGTGGCTAACAACTCGCACTGCATTGTGGGTATTGCCCACAACGCCCGAATTGGAGGTATGTTAATTTCCCAAAAAATGAATTGCCTTGCCTCCACTGTTCTATTTATAAACGCCAGTGCACATATCAGCTAATTCTGGATTCGTTTCACTCGGAGGTGTTTTAGATGTGTGCAGGCTATTGTCTTTAAGCAACTTTGGTAACACTTTATTTCAGCAGTCTGCTTTTAGACAATCTACAGTCATGAAAGCAGTCAACATCCTGTCAGTTGACTGTACTGAACAAGCCAAATAAGCAAAAAAAATGAATAAATAAAATAAAACAACAAAGCATCTCTGGAGTATTTAGACTTTAGTGTAGGTTTCAACAATTTTACTGTTGATTCATGCATGCATAGCTATATCTGTAGACATTTAACAAACTATCAACTGACTAATAGGTCAGATAGGAATAGTGTCATTAAAAACTACTGGATAGTCATATGATCATTACGAATAGCCCATCCAAAGTGTTATAAAAACATTACTCACTACAAAAAATAAAGAGGTGTGATTCAGCAGCCCTGTAGGATTTGAGTTTGTAACATTAAAGAAAGATTAGAAAAGTTTGATGGACACATTATCAGTATCTACTACATATCTGGAAAACATGGGGTCCTTTAAGATGTATTTCATTAAAATGCATGCATGATTTTCTGTTAAGATTTTCTAGTAATAATGACAGAGAGCGATCATTTAAGAATGATGAGAAACACACGCCATGGGTCTCATTTATCAATCTTTTAGTGAAGTTATGTGTAAATGTTTGCATAAGCCAAACAAAATAAAAAGTTTCTGCTGGATACACACTCGTGTGTGTATGTTTATAATCTGCAAAGTGCAATGCGTGGTCCTGAAACAGCTCATTTGCATTTAGTGACACCCACAAAACTCCATAAAAGTTCAAGTGTGCTGGGAGCTGGGATTTTCTTGAATACCAAGTTTCTTGTGTAAATGCTTGTAACGATTTATGAATAGATTTGTTCATATCCAGCTTCATAAATGAGGCCCAATGAATATACAAGACAAAAGTTGTTTTTAATGAATTCATTTATTTAATTTTTGGAAACTCCAGCAGAGAAATGTTGCCCTGTGTTTCCCCCCCAAAGACTAAGAAAGAAAAGCATCTTCAAATGCCTGAACTGTGTGGGCTAGTTTAAAATTTTTGACCTGGCTTCGTCATGTGATCTACAACTTAAAATGAGCCATCAGTTCCGTGCCAGTCCCATTGGCTTATGGGATAGTGCATTAGCCATTGGTTCCCTACTGCAGAATCTCAGAGGAAGCAGTAGATCATCCAGTATTTCTCTTTATGAATACTGAGAATTTGGACATACTACTCCTTTGGCAAACTTCTTTTTGCCTGATGTATATTAGTGTAGTAGGGATATTTGGATGCAGCACTAGTCTCAATGTGAAGTTTTCTGGCAAGCTTCCTGTTGAAGCTGAAGAAGTCATGACTTTTATATTATTGCCTGCTTTACCTTCAATGTTCAGGAACTGCCTATAATGTCAGTTTTTTCTTGTTTGTTGAAAGCTTTCACATTTCTGGTGTGAAAGGACTGGTGCCGTTTTCTTACCTGCTCAGATGTTTTAAGCACATTTAAATGTGTGCTATGATCTTCAGGTACAATTAATAGCCTCACAAAAACACAGCAGAGGTTTTAATGAAAATTATATCTTTAGATCATCCATGAACTCTTACCCACTCTGCCATCTACTCACATTTCTTATGATGTGTCTTAAGAAATATCTCCTTATATTTCTTTTAAAGACATGTCAGTACTCGTGTAAAACAAAAAAAGAAGAGGTGTTTAATTTACTGAGGTTTGGCCAATTAGCATCAACCGGTTATTTGCATATTTTTTCCCTCTGAAGACCAAGTGTAAATTAATATCACGTGTTGCTTGGAGGACTATAGGTGATGTTGCCAGTTGCATGGTTTTCCCACAGAATTGCACTCCTTTTGAACTTTGTTTTGCTGCAAACCCAATTTGCCTACTATCCATCTTAAATAGTATCCGAGATTAGAATGAATGTGTCCCAAATCGTAGTACATTGAAATTGGTGTCCTATTCTTGTTATTAAAAGAAAAGGTGATGCTACACAGTGGTAGAGTCAACTGTACCAAAGTTTTTGGAGTGTGCTGCAGTCATCAGATTTGAAATGAGTATATATTTTCAAAAATAAATTTAATTCACAAAGTAAAACATCAAATAATGTGTTAATAATGTGTTTTCAGTATAGTACAGGGTGAATAGAATTTTCAAATGACTCTTTTTTTCCAATTTTATTTATGGCATTTTCCACACTGTCCCAACTTTTTCAGAATTTGGGTTGTAAAATAACATATTCTGAAGAGGAAGAAAGTAGTATGATAATTACGAAGTCATATTTTGCTCATATCTGAACAGGTTTTTCTCATGAGAAAGTCCTCATTCGCACGGCATGCTTTAAATTGTTATCATTTTTGTGTGGCTCATTTTTAACTAAAAATAATACAAGCGATAACACAGCAGCATCCTATTCCATCAGTAATGATATACATCTATACAAACAAATCACATATCCAGCTTTCACCGTGAATGTGCAGCACAATTGCAGATATCTGAATCAGATTGCATGAATGATGAATGAAAGTGAGCAATTCCCCCCAAAGCCTTGTGGTTAATGGAGACATGGCAGAGACATGACAGTAGGCTTTCCATGAGCCATAATAAATATTTTTGAAACTCAATTCCTGTGCAGACGCCAATCTAACTAAAACCTAAAAGTGCATATTTACAGGAGACTATCTGCCATAATTAGCGGCTTACAAATGAATCAGTCTTTCCCTTGAGGGAAAGAAGTGTTGAGATCCTGTTTACCCGGTGCTATTTTGGAAACAGCAAATCAGTTTGCAGTGAAACGCAGCTTGTTAAGGGTGAGGATACATGATATAGACTCATTGATCTTCATGCACAATTTCACACACACACACACACACACACACTCGTCTTTGTGGGGTATTTCCTGCAGCTACCCCTATCCCTCAGTAACCAATTAACTTGTTTAGGTCTTTAAATAAAAGTTATAGCTGGGGTAAAAAAGCAATTTTCCTTCTGAGGACAAGCCAAATGTCCCCACAAGATCAAAAATGTCACATATAGCTATCATTATGGGTACATTGTGGGGCACACCCACTGTTTCTCACTATAACTCTCCTACATATGTATATGTCCTGAGTTAACCTAATGATTTTTTCTTAGGGATATAGGTGTAGAGTCATAGCTTGCAGGTGTGGATTTGATTTTGTGCTCTATGTATACAATTGCTTATTAGTACTCTCACTTTTCCAGCTCCAAGAGACTCCTAACTTTGGTTGTCAAACCCTGCAGAGGTTGGGTGGAGGCACCTGCAGGGGCCGGATGAGCTTGGCTCACATGCGCGAGCACACATGCTCTGCAAATCTGTATTTAACTCTAAACACCACCGCAACATACACTAGTGAGCTGGTAATTAATCTGATTAATCTGTTTATAACAAGGCTGTGCAGCTTTGGCAGGTGGGCAATTTTAGAACACACTGGAGCTTAATCACCAAAGCTGTGTAGAAATAAGCGCCGATTTCAGGCATGGAGCGATGTACAAACATAAGCTTGTCTGATTCATGAAACTGTCCAACAGCATGAAAACAAGCAGTGATTTGAGCTCAGATGATGAATCAGCCTCAGCTGTGTGGAAACAACTCCTGCACACTAGTCACTTATGTACATTTCATATGCATATGATATCTCTAATTTATAGATTTTTCCTGCTCACAATAAAAAAAACCCTGAAACAATTATGTAGTGTACCAGAGGGCATAATAATATAAGCGGTTCAGTGGGGAACTGACTGCCAGCAGTAACAATCTGGAAAATCAGCTGGACGGTGGATCATTAAGCGATTCTGCAGTAATGCGCAGTAAACAAAAAAACATAACGGTACATTTTCAGTATAACACTTTCACAAATTGGTTGTCATATGTCTACGTGACCAGCATTTTCTCTTTTCATATGTTCTGATTCATATGTCTTTTGTCTTATTTCCCATTTTATTGGGGATAAAAAGAGTTATAACTCATACAAGTTATAACTTGTACAAGCATAATCTGATGTTGAATTCTGGAGCTCCTATGCAAAGTGCCTAAAGGTTGGCAAGTTTAGTAATATAACATAATCAGAGTAAATGTAACTGGATATCATGGCAGTGTAATAGACTTAACAGTGTAAAATATTTTGGGATAGTGAGCCAATAAAAGGAAAGCGTTCAGCAGGCTTTTCATACAAGAACCATGGAAATAAATAAATAAATAAATGCAGAATGAAATCTGAATCGAATTGCAAAAGAGTTTGAATTAGATATTTTCAGATAATGCAGTTGTGCTTTGATATTAAATCTGGAAATGCATATTATACTGTACCTGTTATATGAGACAATTATTTAAAAATGAGATTTCTCATTTTAACACTTGTATGCAAAAGAGTTGAGCATGTATTTACAGTGAGAGACAGAGAGAGACGATCATTGCTTGCACCAAACTGAAGAAGCAACTTCTGACCCTTAACATGTTTTGGTTGATAGTCTGCATTTAAGTTTAGAGTGAGACTGTGTAAAAAAAATTGTTGTTTTCCTTTAGAACAGGGGTCGGCAACCTGTACCACTCAAAGAGCCATTTGGACCCGTTTCCCACAGTAAAGAAAACACTGGGAGCCGCAAAAC
>JAFFST010044733.1:36442-49979 GCA_022414735.1 Noturus placidus | reverse complement strand
TTTTAACACGTTTTATTTAGATGTTACAAGATCACCATAATCTTCAAATTTAGAATTACATTTTAAAAACGATCAAACTAAAATAAAATACATTTTAATTAAATACTCATTATTTTCAAAAGCCACAGGGAGCCTGTGATGGATCCTCCGGAAGCAGTGCGCATGCGCCATGCATGCGCGCTGCATTTGCTCAGCTCCGAAGCGGACTTGACTGACAGTTCTAAACACGTGGACTTTTGCCTAGCCCTGTGTACGTTGTTAGCTGATCGCCTGGCCCTCGCCTGTCTCTGGATTACCTCTGTTGGATTTACGTTTGGGATTACACTGTTTGACACTGTTTGTAAATAAAGCACGGTTCGCACTGCAATTGCGTCCTGCCTCATTCTCCGCCGTCACGAGACGTGACAGAGCCGCATCAGAAGGATGAAAGAGCCGCATGCGGCTCCGGAGCCGCGGGTTGCCGACCCCTGCTTTAGAATAATATTCTAGGAGACATTAAAGCATACAAATGTACAAAATCTATCCATTAAAGCTTATTGTTCAAATATAATCCATGTACCTCAGTAAAGATGGTGAGAATGTCCTGTTTTCGATGCATGCAGTGAATTTTCACACTGAAAAAGCTGAGAAAGGCTTTGGTTGCAATTACTACACAGCAAAATCCCTAGTGTTGAATGAACTATTACAGTGTTCAGCTGTGTCCAATTGGACATGAATAAACACTGTAGGTGTTAATTCAACACTGTGGATTTTACTGTGAACATATTTTTGAATTAGTTTTTTCCCCAATATGTTTCTATTTGTGAACATGTGTTTGCATCTTTCTGTCTATGTATGCGTGTGTTCTCATAGGCATACGGATGCTGGATGGGGATGTCACTGATGTGGTGGAGGCCAAGTCACTTGGGATTCGGCCGGACTACATTGACATTTACAGTGCCAGCTGGGGCCCTGATGATGATGGGAAGACCGTGGATGGTCCAGGCCCACTGACCAAACAGGCCTTTGAAGTGGGCATTAAAAAGGTCATTTATAAACAAGGATACACACATATATACACAGCCCTGTCATTAGTTTATATGAATCATACTCATGTTTAGTTAACTAATGATCAGGATACATGGACAACAGTATGGAGGAAAAATAGTTAAAAGTTTAGTTAAAGGATTCAAAATTAATGAGAATTTGCCTGTTTACACTATGCTGTGTTCTGCAGTTGTTTTTTTACTTGAGTATTTGCATTATCCTAATTGTGATACTTTGTTAATGTTTTTAGTTGTCCATTATGGGAAGGTTACTAGAAGGTAGATTACTATTAGTGCCAACATAACATTAAGAATCCCCTAGTCTCAGTGATCAGCAATTAACTACTGACTCATAGATGGGTTTCTATTTTTCTCCATATTTTTGAAATTGTAATGCAAACATCAAAACTATGAAATCACACACATGGGATTATGTAGTAACCAAAACAGACGAAAAGTAGGCTTGATGAGAGCTTTGCACACTCTTAGAGTTCTCTAAGCAGATTGAAGATTGAGTCACCTCGGATCAATTTCCAGCAGGAAGTCCCCACATGTTGACAATTGGCTTTTTTGAAACTACTTTTTCTGATAAACTACTTTGAAGCATAAGTCTCCAGTTCACCAAACTGCACTTCAGGAGTCCAGCATGGTTTGGTGCTTTCTCTGCTTCAACATACGTACTAAACTTTGGTTAAATGAGATGTCTTGCTTACCTGTCCTGAGTTAATTTAGGTGTCTTTCAGTATGAAAAACACCTAACTGTGTTGGTGTGAGTATTGCAGACAGGACATGAGTGTGTATTGGGGGTAATTTCATTAATCATCGTCATTCTTCCAGACAGGGGAAAATAGTCAGACAACATAATCTGAAGGTAATCCATAATCATTTACAAGAAAACAAGCACGGGTCAAAACCAGGAAGTCTTAATAAGAAATACAAAACAAGGAAACACAGGTATAGACAGCTCAGAAACACACAATAAAATTGACAAGAGTTTGCAATGACGCAAAGACACAAGACGGTACAAACTAATCAAGGGATTGATGGCACACTCCTTTTATTATAAAACACCAATAACAGGACATGTGCTGACAAGAGACTCGAATCTATACAAAGGCATATGAAAATGTAAAAGAAACACATGGAAGGAAAATCGGAACAAAACAAGAACAGCACTGAGGAGTGGTATTCATGGCAGTTGAGTTAAACACTTGTTCATTAGAACATCGACTGGAACTGTACATTTTTCAGGCTTAAGAGAAGTTCTAAAATCATGACTGCAGCAGATTGTAGCATGTGTTTAAATGAGGCATGACCCACGTTGAAACATGTGCTTTAATAGTGCAAATCCAAAAATCATTATCAACATCTATAGCATGGGTTAGAGAACAAGCAGGCAACATCAAACACGGCTAATGTATACAATAAAAACACAAGTGAAGTTCAAACCAGGAAACACAGAATACAAAAAATAAGGCACTAGGGAAGCAAGGCTTGCAATTAATGACATGAATGCACAAAAATCCTGTGTCTCAATTCACCTGCTTATACTATGCACTAAACCTATGCACTCCTTTTGTTAAGAAAACATACATACCTTTGAGTGTGTAGCAAAAGAGTACTGGCACACAGAAGTACTGGCACACACTAACACATCATGTAACGGAAGAGAACGTTGTTGCCTAGTTACACACAGTGTCACTGTAAACAAACTCCTCATTGCATTTCAGCTTTTCTTCATTCATTATTCCTTATATAATTGATATAATTTCATTTACCATTCCATTGACTTATTTGTCCACACTTCATTTACACCTCTCTTAAATACGCATCACCGACGTTACACTCGTATGCCATTTTTCACAGGTTGAATGCGGCAAAGCAAACCGTCAAAAAACTCCTCCATCTCTGAAAAAGTGTCCACAGATCCATCCATCCATCCATCCATCCATCCTCTACTACTTACTCTTTTATCAGGGTCATAGGGAACCTGGAGCCTACCCCAGGAAGCATCGACACTTATATAATAGTAGGAAATAGTAGACCATAAGGGTACCTTTGGGATGCTAATTTCAACATACTATGATTTGGGACACAATAATTCTAATCTCAGATACTATTTTGGACGGATAGTAGGCAAATTGGGAGCAACAACAGACTTTGAAGCAAAGCAGAGTTTAAATAGGGCTAACAGCAAACAGGTGAACACATTGGATAAGAGCGCAATGAAGGGACAGGAGAGAGACAGGACCAGAACCAGAAAAAGCACGTTAAAACAAACAAAAGCATGTGGAGAATGAATGGCTTGCGATGGTTACCATGCTCAGAACTGTGTGCTGAGACTGGGAATTCATGACATTAAAGCTTCAGATCAGGAAACACTGCACTGCACTGAATTCTGACAACATTAACAGCACAAAAACTAAACTACATCAGTAAGGCTCTTGGAAGTGTTTTGTGAAGTCAATAGTCTTAGTGTGGGTGTAGTTATCTGAAGCAACTTATTGTTCTGAAAAGTTGTGTCAGTGTCTCACACAGTGCTTAACTGAAACTTAAGGTTCCTGTTTCTCTTGTAAGTGACGTATACAGTAAGACATCAAATATAAAATCACCATAATGACAGTATATGTTTTGTATTTTAAAGTTGCAATGCTGTCCTGTTGTGCGTATCTGTGCATTTGTGTGTGTACAGGGCCGCAAAGGTCTGGGCTCCATCTTTGTGTGGGCATCTGGTAACGGAGGTCGGCAAGGAGATCACTGCTCATGTGACGGCTACACCAACAGCATCTATACCATCTCTGTTAGCAGCAGCACGGAAAATGGTAACAAGCCCTGGTATCTGGAGGTCTGCTCTTCCACCATGGCCACCACCTACAGCAGCGGAGAGTTCTATGATCGCAAAATAGTTAAGTTCCTCTTATGGTGCTCCGGCTGATTACTGTATGCTGTTCTCAGAAACAAAGAATGTGTGTAGATGGTAGCTTGGATAAAATTGCATGCACATACAGTGCCCTCCACTAATATTGGCACCCTCTGTAAATATGAGCAAAGAAAGCTGTGAATAAGTGTCTTTATTGTTTAACCTTTTGATATTTTGTTAAAAGAAATCACAAACATAATCTGCTTTTATGGATATCAAACAACACAGGTTTATCAAAAAAAAAAAATCTCTGTCAAATATAGGTGTGCATAAATTATTGGCACCCCTATGCATTCATATGAGGAAAAAAAATGTAAGTGCATTCTCATTGATATTAAAAAATTGTTTAGTACACCTGGGTGACTAGGAACAGGAAATTGTTCAACCATGACTTGTTTGGAAGGGTTTCAAGAAAAAAGCCTCTACGCTCATCCAAAAACAAACTCAAGCGTCTCCAGTTTTCCAGACACTATTGGAACTTAAAATGGGATCGGGTTCTGTGGTCCCCGATGAAAGCAAAATAGAGCTTTTTGGCAATAAACACCAGAGGTGGTTTTGGTGCACATAGAGAGCTAGCCATTTGGAACAGTACCTCATGCCCACGGTTAAATATGGTGGTGGCTCTTTAATGTTTTGGGGCTGTTCTTCTGACAGGACTTGTATAGTTTGTTAGGATACATGGCATCATGGACTCTATCAAATTTCGACAGATATTAAATGAAAACCTGACTGCTCTGCCAGAAAGCTTAAAATGGGCCGTGGTTGGATCTTCCAGCAGAACAATGATCCAAAACATACATCAAAATCAACACAAAAATGGTTTACTGACCACAAAATCACGGTCCTCCCATGGCCATCCCAGTCCCCTGAGCACCATTTTGTGTGTGTGAAGAGTTTGTGTAAGGGGTTTGTCATCCACAATGATGGTGGCTTTGCAAATGCAGTGTGTGATGTACATATCTATGATTGAGGGAAGAGAGACCCCAATGATCTATTCAGCTGTACTCACTATCCGCTGCAGGGTCTTGTAATCCGATACAGTGTAATTTCCGAACCAGGCAGTGATGCAGTTGGTCAGGATGCTCTCAGTGGTTCCTCTGTAGAATGTGGTGGGGATGAGGGGTGGGATATGGACTTTTTTCAACCTTCCCAGAAAGTAGAGATGCTGCTGGGATTTCTTGGTTAAGGAGTTGATGTTGAGCGACCAGGTGAGGTTCTCCACCAGGTGAGCACCAAGGAATTTAATGCTCTTGATGATCTCCATGGTGGAACTGTCAATGTTCAGTGGAGAGTGTTCTTTTGTTTTGTCCACATTCAGAGACAGGTTGTTGGCTCTGCACCAGTCCGTTAGCCGCTACACCTCCTCTCTGTAAGCCGACTCCTCGTTCTTGCTGATGGACCCACCACGGTTGTATCATTGGCGAACTTGATGATGTGATTGGAGCCCAGTGCTCAATGTGGTGGTACTGCTGATGCTGTTCCCGATCTGGACTGACTGAGGTCTCCCAGTCAGGAAGTCTAGATATAGTTGCAGAGAGAGGTGTTCAAGCCCAGAAGGTTCAGATTTCTAATCAGGTGCTGAGGAATGATCGTGTTGAATGCTGAACTGAAGTCTATGAACAGCATTCGAATGTAGGTGGATCCAGGTGGGTGAGGGGCCAGATGTAGGGTGGTGGCGATGGCATCATCTGTTGAGCGGTTGGCATGATATGCGAATTGCAGGGGGTCCAGTGCAACGGGATAGTAGTCATTGAGGCAGGACACTGAAGACATCTTCGACTTGGGACAATGGTGGTGCCCTTGAAGCACACTGGAATGATGGTGCTGCTCAGGGAGATGTTGAAGATGTCAGTGAGAACATCTGCCAGCTGGTCTTTACATCCTCTGAGCACTCTGTCAGGAATGTTGTCTGGTCTTGCAGCTTTCCATGGGTTGACTCTGTGTAGAGAGTTAGACACAGCATCTAGTCGTTGGTAGGAGGAGTGATCTTTCTCGCCATCACATCATTTTGTGCCTCAAACCAAGCATAGAAGTTGTTCAGCACATCTGGAAGGGAGGCATCACTGTCACAGGCGGATGATGTCCTGTGGTTGTTGATGGCTTGAATGCCCTGCCATGTCACCGCTATCCATTGCTATCACAGTACACGCATCACCACAGTCATCCACGGCTTATGGTTGGAACGTGTGGTGATGGTCTTGGAGACAGTGACGTGATCAATGCACTTGCTGATGTAACTGGTCACTGATGTCGTGTATTCCTCCAAGTTGGTGGAGTTGCTGTCGGTTGCAGCCTCTCTGAACATGTGCCAGTCACTGTGCTCAAAACAGTCCTGAAGAGCAGAGATGACTCCTGCTGGCCAGATTTTTACCTGCTTCAAAACCAGTTTGGAGTATCTGATGAGCGGTCTGTATGCTGTGATTAGCATAACAGAGATGTGCTCTGAGTAGCCGAGGTGGGGGTGAGGCTCTGCCCGGTAAGGAGATGTTTGTGTATACAAGGTCCAGCGCATTTGCCCCTCTCGTTGCATAGTCCACATGTTGAATTTAGGGACCACTGATTTGAGATAAAACATGGAGTGTGCTGTTCTAGGAAAATGAAAGATTAGTTGTTTTTTCATGGTCTTTATGGACCTTGGTGTATACACAGGGGAACTGTCATGCTGAAAGGTTTGGGTCCCTTAGTTCCACTGAAAGAACATCTTAATGCTGCAGCATAGACAGATATTCTGCACAATCTGTGCCTCCAACTTTGTAAAGCACATATGAGTGTGATGTTAGGTGTCTACATATTTTGGGCTATACAGTGTATATTTACATCAATGTTGATGCAGTTGGTATACAAATATTTGGAGCAATTAACAGATACAGATCTTGGCATTGCGTTACACCCCAATATATTATATATTTTAAAGATTCTACCTGAGCAGTTAATTTTAATTGAGCTATTTCTCCCAGAATGATATCTTTTAGTCAAGTATGACTAATTGATACTGTACAAAACACTGATTTCTATTATTAGTGAGCTCTTTACTTACATAACATTCTCTGGTCTTTTATTCATGACCAAATCATGTATATCTGTAGCATTCATTTTAACTGACTTTACTTTTGTCCTGACTCTCCCCAGCACGTGCATGTTTTTCCCTCTCCATATTGTCTGTTTCATATTGTTTTTAATGATTGCTGGAATCAGGAATTATGCTTGACTGCCAAATAGCAGTCATCTTTTATCCGTCAGACACCTCCCACCCCCCAGATACAGCCTTTCCTTATCAAGCGAATTGCAACACAGACATATCTAAAATGTTTCACATGCTTTGTTAGATTTGTGCCCTGTCCCCTTCTGTCTGTTTGCTTGTGCAACGAGAACATAAGACCCAAAGATGAAGGCTAAATATTTGATCTGGCTGAAATTCAAAACCAAAGATCTACAGAACAGGGGCGGCTGTGGCTCAGTCGGTAGAGCAGGTTGTCCACTAATCATAGAGTTGGTGGTTCGATTCCCGGCCCGGATGACTCCACATGCCGAAGTGTCCTTGGGCAAGAAACTGAAGTTGCCCCCGATGGCAAGCTAGCACCTTGCATGGCAGCTCTGCTACCATTGGTGTGTGAGTGTGTGTGTGAATGGGTGAATGAGACACAATGTAAAGCGTTTTGGATAAAAGCGCTATATAAGTGCGCCATTTACCATTTATGTAAGAGATAATCCAGGGTTAGGTGTGCATTACATGATTTTCATGCCCTCCATTGAAGTTCTTTGCCTACATATCGGGCATTAAAATCATGCAATGCACACGTAGCTATAGATTATCCCACATACACCATCGTCACTTGCCAGCATTGACAAGTTAAAGCTGTCATTGATGATTGCAGTGCAAAATTTGACTGAAAGGATAAAAATAGCGGTTAATTTTCTCATGTGTTGTTAGGTCTAGAATTCTGCCCGCTCTAAAATCATACATAGAGATAAAGTAGTGCGATAATATTCCATTTATATGAATGAGTTATAATAAATAGTTATTAGAGAGAGAGGGATAGAGAGTGATAATATCCTAGATTGTGTGTGTGAATTACCTGCGTTTGTGCCGTGTCTCTGTAAGTCTCCGCGTTGCTGTGAGTTTTAACTACTGTATTCAACTGTAACTGTATATTACTATGATTACAACTGTTAATAGGCAGCACATTCATTTATAATGATGATTAAACTGACTCAAATTATTTGTGCATTATATGGTTTGAACTCATACCTTCCAGCCAGTCAGAATCGAGTATTCAGACAGACGTTCCAAATAAAGGTATATGTTCCAAATAAAGGCTTCTTGTTTTCTTATAATGTACCAAGGGTGCCAATAATTCGGAGCTGGATGTGTTTACAGATTATGACTTATTACTCCAGAGCAATAAACAAACATACCTGTCCTACAAAACCACCCATTTTCCCAAACCTTTCTTTGTTTGGTATTAAAACGATTACCATCCAAACAAATATCTTGGGTCTAAATTAAACTCAATTGAACACAAGACAAAATGGTTGTGCCAGTTGTCATGAACACTGTGTTGGTTTTCTTGGCTAAGATAATTGGTGTTGAATATGTGATAGATTTGCACAAATGATATGTAAACATCTGGATTACATCTCACGAAATGGATTTATTCAAAAGAAACTTGAATTGTTGAAACACATCTTGATCTCATGTGCATAATGGTTCTTACCGGGGTTCGTTTAAACATCTGTGAGTCATGTTAGTGCCAGCTGGGCCATAATAACACTGTTTTTCTTGCTTTTGCTTTCGTCAGATCACTACAGACCTGAGGCAGCGCTGTACAGATGGACACACTGGCACATCAGTGTCTGCACCAATGGTGGCCGGCATCATTGCTCTTGCGCTGGAAGCCAAGTGAGGTTACTTTTTATTGACTTTGTCTGCTTTTCTCTGAATCTCTTTTTCACTCCACATCTGTCATCTACACTGTGCATGATATTCTATCCACAACTGGACAATGGAGGGTCTGGCTGCCTAGCCGTTTGGCGCAAAGCAGAAACCGCCTCAGTTCTTTACCATTACGGTTCCTCCTACCACAGCACTGTTGAATTGTCAAAGCAGTTTGGTCAGAAGGTCTTAATTAATTCCCTATAACAGCATCTCTGACTATAGTGCTGACTGTTATTCATATCACAGGTTTATATCACACTATATAAGGTGTGTATTTCTGATCCATATTTCCTGATACTTACTGTTTATGATTAGGGCTTATCCTGTTCTGATGTTGCCCTCCTATTTACTGACCCATGCTATGGACATTGACTGTGGTTTTTGGACTGCGTTTAACCAAACACGGATACCCACAGTCTGTTGTACGTATTGCAAGTGTTTTATGCTTACTGGTTTCTTGGAAAAGCTGTCTTTTTGTGTTATGAGATTTTTCATTTCACTAAAAGTTATATTCTGTATATGTCTGTGTATGTGACAAATAAAAAACTTGAATCTTCAATTCAATTTAAATTTATAGCGCTTTTAACAATGGACATTGTCACAAAGCAGCTTTACAGAAATATATAAATTCAGGATATGAATTTTAATTTCTAAGTTTATCCCTAATGAGCAAGCCTGAGGTGACAGTGGCAAGGAAAAACTCCCCGAGATGACATGAGGAAGAAACCGTGAGAGGAACCAGACTGAAAAGGAAACTCATCTTCATCTGGGTGATTCTGGATAGTTCGATTATAAATAAATTCCTTTAATAATAATTCACTGTTTGTAACTGTATATAACTTCTCTTGTGGACATTCCACAAAAGGAATAATGTATCTATAAATGATTGGTGGTGAGGTGCGGTGGTGCAGTGTTTTGCCGCCTCATATGGTAGCTCCAGAGTCCCAGGTTTGATCAGGAGCTCAGGTGTGTCTGTGCGGACTTTCTTTGTATGTTCTCGTCTTGTCCACATGTTCTTCTTACCTCCCAAAAACATGCCAGTAGGTAGATTGTCTAAAGTAAATTGCCCCTAGCTGTGAATGTGTGTGCGCTTTGTGCCCTGCGGTGCTCTGGCCTCTCATCCAGGGTGTATTTCTAACTCATGCTCACTGTTTATGAAATGTTCTCCAGATCCACCATGGCCTTCACCAGGATAAAGCAGTTACTGAAAGTGAGTGAGTGAACAGATTGCAGTGGTATAAGAGGAATAAATCACTTCATGCCCTATGGTTACTGGAAAATAATCGATTTTGGGGTAGTAACGTGGTCTGCACTCACAAATTGCTCATTATTTAGCAAGAATGCCTTGTTCTTCTGGGTGACACTTGACTTGAGCACTATTTTTTCATGTATTGTATGTTGATTGAATTATGAAAGAAACGTATTGTTGGATATCCTCCAACTCACATAATGAGATACGCACTTCTCATAGCTTAACAAATTGTTTGGCTATTGCTGATATATAGACATATCAATAAAAATTTGTGTTTTTCTGTAGATCCGTGATCATTGCTTTGTTACCATAAATGAAGCAGTTTATCTAAGTCACTGGTATTTTACTAAGAAAGTTTCTAACAAGAAAATATGAGTTTTATTTTAATTATTTGCTTTGAAAATATTTAAGCACTCTTTTTAAAGCTTTCATCAGACAGGAATATAGAAGAGCAACACTTTTTTTTTTTTCTTGTGTCAGATTTTGTATTCAGTCATTGAAATTCTGCAGTAAGACGCAGATCTTTTTCTTCATTGCCATGTTTTATTAATCCTTGACATCATTTTGATAATGCTCTTTTATGCGTTCAGCTATTGATTCCACTGTGGCGTGGCACGACAGCAAAGTCAAAAGAGTACACTCCCAGGGAGCCGTGTATCTTCTATAGTTTTCTTTTCACATTTCTCTGCATGGCTCTTGAGATTGAGTATGTAAGATGTCAGTGTTTCTGTAGTCAGTTTTAATGCCTTCTGCTGTGTTTATAGATACAGTATCTCACAAAAGTGAGTACACCCCTCACATTTGTGTAAATATTTGATGATATCTTTTCATGTGACAACACTGTAGAAATGACACTTTGCTACAATGTAAAGTAGTGAGTGTACAGCTTGTGTAACAGTGTAAATTTACTGTCCCCTCAAAATAACTCAACACACAGACATTAATGTCTAAACCGCTAGCAACAAAAGTGAGTACACCCCTAAGTGAAAATGTCCAAATTGGGCCCAATTAGTCATTTTCACTCCCCGGTGTCATATGACCTTATTAGTGTTACAATGTCTCAGGTGTGAATGGGGAGCAGGTGTGTTAAATTTGGTGTCATCGCTCTCACACTCCCTCATACTGGTCACTGGAAGTTCGACATGGCACCTCATGGCAAAGAACTCTCTGAGGATCTGAAAAAAAGAATTGTTTCTCTACATAAAGATGGTTTAGGCTGTAAGAAGTTTGCCAAGACCCCGACACTGAGCTCACTACACTCACTACTTTACATTGTAGCAAAGTGTCATTTCTTCATTGTTCTCACATGAAAAGATATAATCAAATATTTACAAAAATGTGAGGGGTATACTCACTTTTGTGGGATACTGTACATGGACGTGTGAATGCGCTTGATAATTTGTGGCGGATTGGCATTAATCGAAATGAATATGAAGAAAATCTGAGTTACCAAAAATTTTGCAAATGTGGTGAGTATTTTTTTGTTTGCTTTGGCCTATGACAATATTTACACACAAAAGCTTTACAAGTGAGGCCCATGGCAACTGTACACACTGTTACTATGTTGACATGTGGCTCTAAAAACTGTCTCACAGCAGGTTTTATCTGTTATTGTAATTGCTGGATAATATTGCTTTCATATGGCAGTGTTTTATATCTTGGATAGAGTTAGGGAGAGTAATGAATCACATGGACTTTGGTGCAGTATTACACAAAAATGTTCAGAGGATATTATAAAGAAAATATTGTGATGTAGACCCAATTAAAAATACAAATGTTTGGATGTATAATTGTACTGGTTGTGACAGAATAGACATATCAGTCCATAATAGCAGCACAGATCAATATCTAAATTCCTTTGCACAATGATGCAATATTTTAAAATGGTTGGGAAGGGAGGCAGTGATGCAGTGAGGTGTGTGTCTGTGTGAGCAGAGCAAAGCAAACTGGAGACTTCAACGTGATTTTAAGTATCTTTTTACTTTGTCTATCTACCATACCAAGGGCATGAGCACAAATAATAAAAAAAAGCTCACATGTACTCTTATCCTGTGTCTGTTGTGTCCCCTAAGCAAAGTATCGTATTTTCCACACTATAACACATAATAGGCATTTTGTCTCGAGAGACAATTCTTTTCTTATGTGCGCCTTTCGAGGTCAGCTGTAAGTTTTGCAGCGCCTAGAATGACTTAGTAGGCCAATTCTTGAGTGGCAATCCTTGTCACAGAGATTGCAAGTGAATGCAGTGGCAGCTCCAGATGTGCTTGTTTCTTTTCCTTTACGTCGGTCCCTCTTGGTCTGCCAAACGATGCGTCTTTTCTCCTCACATCTCCTGAGGCCCATTTCTACAGCCTGCTGCCAACTGGCTCGGTCATCGGCAATTTTCTCCCAGTCAGTTGGATTGATGTCACAGCTCTTCATGTCCCGTTTACAGACATCTCTGAAACGCAGGGCTGGACGACCAGTGGCCCTTGTTCCTGACACCAGCTCGCCGTACAGGACATCCTTGGGTATTTTGCCATCCTGCATGCGGCGCGCGTGTCCAAGCCATCTCAGGCGCCTATGACTGAGTAGAGAGTACATGCTGGGAATGTTGGCTAAGTTGAGAACTGAGATGTTGGAAATGCGATCTTGCCATCTAATATCGAGAATGCGCCTGAGACATCGGAGGTGGAATGAGTTTAGTCGATGTTCTTGATGGGCGTATGTTGTCCAGGACTCAGACCCATAGAGGAGGGTACAAAGGACGCAGGTGTTAAGCGTTAGTGATTTGTTCTCCCATACTTTTCTAGTCAACCTAAACATAGCTGTTGATGCCTTCCCAATTCACCTGTCAATCTCTGCAACAAGTGACAGATTGTAGGTGATGGTTGAACCCAAGTAGACGAAATCCTGAACAACTTCCATGGTGTAGCTGCCAATATTTATGGAAGGGGTGTCACTGACATCCTGGCTCATGACAAAGGTCTTTTTCAGGCTAATTTTCAGGCCAAAGTTGTTACAAGCATTGGCAAGGCGGTCGATAAGTGTCTGCAAACCATTTTCTGTGTGAGCTGTCCGCGCAGCATCATCAGCGAATAGGAGTTCTCTGATAAGGACTTTGCGAACTTTGGTTTTGGATCTGAGACGACCAAGGTTGAAGAGTTTGCCATCAGATCTTGTATGAAGAAAGACTCCCTCTTCTGCTATCCCAAAGGCATGTGTGAGCATAAGTGAGAAAAAGATGCCAAAGAGTGTTGGGGCAAGCACACACCTCTGCTTTACACCACTGAGTATGGGAAATTCCTCTGAGATGGTGCCGCTGTGCTATATTGTTCCTTTCATATTATCATGGAAAGAAGAGATGACTGCCAGCAGCTTTGGTGGACAGCCGATCACTTTGAGAAGTTTAAAAAGGCATCCCC
>JAFFST010044733.1:1676-13054 GCA_022414735.1 Noturus placidus | reverse complement strand
AAGTTTGATTCTGTATGTATTTATGAAAATGAATCGTGTGTAATTAAATCACATGTACATGAATCATAAGTAAATTAATCAAATGTAAATATGATATATTTTGTTGTACTCTGAAAAGTGTATGAGAATCAATAAAAATTGTTATAAAAAGAAGATGATCTGCAAATATGCTCCCAAAACAACACAGAAATAGTCAAAGAAACACACAAGCTATGTTTCTAGATTTGAACCCTACTGAAAGCATGTGGTTTAAATAGGGAAGTCTACATATACAAACATAAAAAACATATACAAGCTTTCAATGTTCTGCATGGAGGAGCAGACCAAGCTCACCTACAAACACTGTTGGATAAGTTACTCCAAAAAAGTAATCCCCTACAGATGACTAATTCCTACTTTAAAATTGTAATCTGGTTACATTAATGATTACTGCATGTAAAAAGCAATCAGATTATTAATTATTTTACTTTCACGTTACTTTCAAAACCTACTACAAAGTGAAACTCATAGTTCTTTCAATAATTTTAAGGAATGTCAATGTATGACATGATCATAAAACGTTGGATTTGTCATAAAACCTGCCTCGGGTGTTGTCACTGTTTGTAGGACTACCAGACAGATAAAATATAAAACTTTTCTAACTAGGTTAGTTTGGTGTTGCTAGCCAAGATGAGGCACAACTAAGCTATCATTGTATGTGTTTAGCTGCTACAGAGCCATGCAAAGTACATTATCTTTCCTTATGCTCTGCTCATATTATGTTCACTTAAACTGGAACTTATATAAATATTTACACACCTTGTTTTCCTGCTCAGCATCAGAGGATGTTTCTGTTTCAGGTTCAGCTCATTTACTGGTTTAAAAAAAATTGGCATATATCCATTTTCCTCACACTGACTGTGTGAGGCAGCGTTGGCAGAATTGGGAGACTGTCAGCCAATTAGACACGAGTGTTTCTACGTATTTTCCTGTAAACCTTGTCTGATTGGTCTCGCCTCCTCTCATTAAAGATATAAAATTAATTAATTTGTATTTAATTTTATTGACATCAGTAACTGTAATCAAATTACATAAATTTAAAATGTAATACATTACATTACTGCGATCAGGTGCTACACCCAGCACTGCCTACAAGCATCTTCAACCTTGTTGAAAGCAATGTTTTGTAGAAAAAATGCAGCACATCATTTTTTAAATAAAAAACAGGACCAAAAAGTATGCAATGTGTTCCTGTATATTCAAGCTCATATCACTTATTGCATGTGTTATACCTTTGTAGATGTTAATTTCTGCTTATTTAAAATGAATGCTACGAAAAATGTAAACTCAGTGTCCTAGTGACCTGTAGAGAACGATTATCCCTTAATAGCATGTGTACTGTGTGTGTGTGTGTGTGTGTGTGTGTGTGTGTGTGTGTGTGTGTTAGCTGAGTATAGACAGTCAAAATGAGAGAGATTTGTGTACAGCTCATTTGTGAGCAGCCTGGAGCGCCAGCTTTAGAAACTGTAGGCCTTTTTCAAACTACTAATTAGACCCAGTGTAAAATCAGACATAGTTTTTTTTTTTAATTTAAGTTCACTACAACCCCAGAAACACCACGAGTCTTTGAATTTCATCTGCTGTATATATTTTTGGAGGAGATAACGCCTGAAGTTTGTTTAAGATCCAGCATGCTGAAAAGATGCAGAGGGTGCAAAGTAAAGTACATTAGTGTTAGTTTTGCACAGCAGTGTGACAGTCTGAGTACTAAACAGAGTTATTTTTGGCTATTGGCAGCTCACTGAATGGAGCTTTCTGGAAACAAGTTACTTTTGTTCTGAGTGCTTTCACCTCTTTTTTCAGGGACAGATTCTGTGAGGGGTTCAATCGGAAATGCTGATGTGCTAACAATGCATGAAATTGAGCAAAGCAGTTAGCGAAAGCTCATTTATATGTTTAGATGCACTATCTACCATTCTAAATTTGGAGGTGAAGCACATACAACAATTTTGAAAAGTGCTGGTTAAAAGTACAGGAATGGTGACCGAGCAAACAAACAAACCAAAAAAAACCAACCAGTTAGAAACCAGACCAATTGGACTGAAGCTTCTCACAGATGAACTTTCATTTTAACCAGCCTTTTAAATGCTTAATCAAGAAGGATAGATGTTTTGGAAGAATTGAATTGTATTGGTTTTCATCACAAGGAAAAATTAAAGTGAACCAAGAGCATAATCTCATTATAGCCAAAAAAAATGGAGTGCCCGTGGTCAGCATTGAATTTGTTGGTGATGTCACACTCCACAGTCATGGTTAATGGCTCATATGAAAGAATTCACTCAGGGCTTTAATCTGTTATAATTGGTGGGGATATAACAATAATATCAATGTTATAACTGTGGCAGGTTTTTACAGTATACAGTATACAGACGTGTGAATTGTTTGTCCAACACAGGCTCACACCCGTCCCATTTCCCATCACCCCACTCACCAGCAGCTAAACACAGTCACACGATTCTCTACACACAGAAACCCAACAGTATCCTGATATTATAACAGAACTGCGGCAATAAAAGAATTCATTTGTTCATACTGATTGAAAATGTCTGATAAGGTGATGTACATGCCAGTGTACTTCTACAAATTCGATTCAATTCGATTACAGTATAATGACGACTAAAACCAGCAGAGTGTTTCACTGATTGTTGTTTTTCATAAATAAATAAATATTCAATAGTGTGATCATATCACCATGTGTAATGCAACGTCTGGGTTTGCGCCAAAGGAAACCTGCTAGAAACTCACTTGTGCGCTGGTCATTTATAGATGTCTAGACGTGAGGAATATTATTTTATTACAGGCAGCATGCTGAGAAACAGTGTTCATTTTGGAAATATTTTGTAGAAACATTTGGATCTGTTTCTGTCACAAGCTATTATGTAAACTATTTTTAACAGGCTACACTTTCAAACCGCATCCCTAGTGTCCCCAGTAAAAGTTACGCCTATGAGATGAAGCAATATGTCACACAGACATGTTCATCTAACACACAATTTATATCCAGTCCTAACATCATAATTAAACCTGGTATACACTGTACAGTTTTTAATATCTTGTTCACAATGGCTTATTATATGTGAGCAAAGCCTATGATTAGGCACGGGAAATATCATAATATAAAATCAATAATGTGATACATTATGTCACACTATGTTCTTCTAAGACATTGAGGATATTTTTTTATAACAGTTACAAACTCTGATTGAAAGCAATTAAGTTTTTCAAAATGTAATTGAACTTTTTAAACTGTAAAAGTTGGGGGTTTTTCAACCAATTTTATACATTCAGATTCTATACAATTAAACATGTAGACATGAAATAAAAATAGGAACGTACGATATTGGTTAGAGCCTAACCATTCTTCCCTCTTTGAGTCATTCTGTGGATAATATTGTTGTTGCCATGTGCAGAAACACGTGCAGTGCATTTTAGAAAACGCTTCATGACAATAAAAGAATTCATCCAATTGTTTGACATCAGCTACAATCTGAGCAGTTCATCTGGCACTTAATGCACAGTGACAGCTTCCTAGTCAAATGACTAATTAAACAGAGTGAACAGAGCAGAAGCACCTCATCAGGTCATTCTGAGTGAAATCTTTTAGAGGTTGTAATTTCAACAGGTCCAAAAATGTTGTGATTTGCTTTTTCTTTGTTCTCTTGTTTTGTTAGAATGCATTATTGGTCTTGATGCTGATATCTATGATTACTAGTCAAGGGAACAGCTTCCAGCAAAGAAAAACTTAAATCTACGTGGTGTTTTTTATTCAATAACCTGTTTCCTTCTATTTTCGGATCCCTCTCCGGCTGTGTTGCAGGTTGTTTGATAACTCTAATGAGGGCTTCAGGAACTGGGAGTTCATGACGGTGCATTGCTGGGGAGAGCGGGCGGAAGGCATATGGACCTTGGAGATATCTGACTCCCCCTCACAGCTCCGCAGCAACCTCGAGGTTTTAGGTAAGAACTAGATTAAAGATTACTGCTCTATCCTAGGTTTTAAGAGACTGTTGAGATATGTGTTTTTCTGGACCTCTGTGAGTTTTTCTGGAAATGAGAGCCCAAATCTCTTCATTCAACCAGCATTATGATAGAAAATGTTTTCCTGAGTGACTCTTAAGCAACTTTGTCTGAGTACTTTTCCTGCCACAGTCTTTCAGTGTCTGTGATACACTGCTTTTAAAACATTCAGATCAAGCAATGAAGACAAAAATCGCTGAAGGGTCTGGGCAGATCTGCAAATGTTTAAAGTATTGTTTTAAACTCTTGGAAGCCAATTTCATTTCATCTCACATTATGTGTAATCTCTCATCTGGTCTCGATTTTCCTGTTTGAAAGATGCACTGACCCTTGTTTTCTTCAAGATAAATGTGAAATAGAATGTATGAATATATGTTCAACCTAGCTAACATTAGACAAGTATATATAAAAAGAAATGTCCTTTTCTCCGGAGATTGTATTTTAAAGATAATTTCGCTAAAATCCAAATAAGTTTTACAGATCTTTATTGGAAAGGGTTTAAACAATGCTTTTCATGCTTGTTCAATGAACCATAAACAATTAATGCACCTGTAGAACAGTCCTTAAGACACAAGCAGTTTACAGGTGGTAGGTGATTAAGGTCACAGTTACAATAACTTAATACACTAAAGAGACCTTTCTACTGACTGTAAAAAAACCCCAGAAGAAAGATGTCTAGGGTTCCTGCTCACCTGCTCACCTGCATGAAATATTTATTAGTGATTCTATCAAAACATGTGCCTGAAAATAGTCAAAAATTGCACTTTTAATTGACCAAAAGAGAGAAAAAAATAGACCTGCAAAGAAGAGTAAGATCTAACATTTTGCAAATAATTTAATGGTAATGATAATTAGGAGGTAATAGAAGCAGTAGAAACTGGAGTGTACATATACAGGATTTACAGTTACCACCGGAGTCCCACCCACCAAAAGTGCTCTGTGATTACTGTAAAGCCCTGTGTATATGTGCAGTCAAGCTTCAACCTTATGCAAGTGATGACTATACTGAAAAATTATTTTCATACACCCAACCCCTTGCCCCCACTAGAAATTATTTATTAATCCTCTTCAGGGTTGGAAGTTCAATCAAAGCATCCATCTTGGCTTGGAAAACATAAGAATTTAAATTATATTTATTCCTTGTCTGCTCACAGATCCATCCTTTTATCAGTCTGTTAAGTTGCATGTCACTGTCATCTTTCTGTGTCTGATGATCTATCGAATTTCATTTGCTGAAGCTGAAGGCGTTTGGTGTGTTTTTGATTTTCCCTTATCAGGGGTGTCCATACTTTTCACACTGGGGACTTTTGCAGTGAGATTAACTAAACAGGGATGCAAACTTATCACCTTTCAGCGAAATTCGCCATTTTGGATCCAAAATAGGTCATTATTCTGATGCGTCTAGATCTGATTCGTCTACGTGTGTTTTTGTAAGGGGGGGTCTTTGGACAGGGTCACATGGTCAATGAAATCATGAGAATGACAGGTTTTTATTTAAAGTACCCTGAACTGATGTCCCATTACGTTAATTTCTTACATTATTTAATCTATATTATTACCTTACATTGTCTACCGATTGAGCTAGCGTTCCTGTAGCGCATTCAGTAGAGCAGTGTGTGGGGTGTCTCGGTTCTTTGTCACCTTTTTCACCCCTGGTGAGTTTGCATCCCTGACTAAAGCAAATATAGTAGATTAATAAAAGACTAGATTTAAGCACTGGCTGAAGACTTGACCAGAAAATAAATAAAGGTGCTTTTGTTATAGCATTTATTTTATTCTGTAGTGGCTTACAGGCTGTTGCCCAAACAGAAATTGCCCACAGGGTATAGTTTCGACACTGGCCTATATCATGACTGTCTTTTTCCTTTATTTTTTCTCCTGAACCCCATCCTCCATGCTATGTCTCTTTTGGTGGCTCTCTCAGGTAATCTAAGGGAGTGGACACTGATTCTCTATGGCACATCCGAGCACCCTTACCAGTCTCACGGTTCTCAACACTCTCGTGCTCGAATGCTGGAGATTCCCAGTGTTAAAAGTCCAGAGCCTTCACTCAGCACAGCCCTCCAACATGAAGACGAGGAAGAGGAGGAGTACACTGGTACAAGTAATGTTCCTTGTGATTAATAATTCTCCCATATTCTCTCCAATGATGGCAGAAACTCTCTGAAAGTAGTTATTATGAATCATATTAAGTCTGATCTGGTCTGATTTGGATATTTTTCTTTAAGCGTAAAATAGTATTTGATTGATCTTTTTTCATCCAGTTAATTATAAATCAAAACTCCCACTTAGATTATTATATGAGAACATTATTTTCCACAGCAGTTAACATTTGTATTTGAGAAAGGAGAGGCTACTTAAATCAGTGAGTATGTTTACAGGTAATCTGATAATTGCAAAAATGTTAGATTTTGGTGAATACAGAATACAGCATTTGGATTTACAAAGCTACAGGTGATGTAGTCAGTTTGCAGTGTCAAGCCTATATAGATACTACCACAAGCAGCACATCTAAATTGGGTTAATAACCATACATTTTTGCTGCTAATGTACAAGAGTGAAGCTCTTTCCTGTGCTGATGCCTTCAGGGCCTTGCCATCATGAGTGTGGTGATCAGGGTTGTGATAGCCCTGATGCTGACCACTGCTTAAACTGCATCCACTTCAGCCTGGGCAGCCTGAAGACTGGGAGGTAAAACACATAATTACTTTATTTGAGCATTGTACTATAGGGTCCACTATAGATTCAATGAGAAAACTTGCTCTTTAAGTCAGGTGTAAAAAGAACTTTTCATTCTAATAGAAAATTTTAGAAAGCCACAGTAATGTCATCTACTAAGTAAAATTTCAGCTCTGGTATTCCTTATAGAATATCAAAAACTTTGGGCAAATTATTCATAAACCAAAATAATTGATAGATACAGATCTAATGATTACCATATTTCCTGCACTATAAGGCGCACCTAAAAGCCTTAAATTTTCTCAAAAATCGGCCGTGCGCCTAATAATCCGTTGCGCCTTATGTGTGGACTGAGTTCCAAAATCCGTAAAAATGTGCTCCTTTGGTAAACGCTCTGCTTGTTTGACTGTCGGACCATTTCCCGCTGACACAGGGACGTAATACGTACACTACGTACGCTGGCAGTGATAAACCAATCAGAGAACATCACGTAAAACGTACAGTATGTACGCTTACCTCCGCCAGGTATACTACCGGTATGCTGCAAAACAACATTTGTTGAATAAAGTTCAACTTAACTCACTGTTTTTGCTTCCGTTACCTTTTTTTGTAGCTTGTTGTCACGAAGTTGGAGGCAATAAGTAAGTGCAGGAGAACCGTCTTTATTTAAGAACAAAACAAACATAAACAAGCACCGCATAGCATCCCCGGCTAAGGCTAACTATACTGGCGTCAAACAAACAGGCATTCGGCACTCAGACAGACCTTCAAACAAAGAACAATAACGCGCAATGTGCTCTTAGACCCGAGGGGTTTAAATACCCAACATAATCAAACCAAACACAACAGAGCTGGGATATCATCATCGAATCCAACCGAATCCAAAACAATTAGTCACGTGTCTAGAGTTAGTTCATGCTGGGGTGCCATCTGCTGGCCAAGGCGTAACAATCGTATGTTTTAGCACGCGCCTCATAACACGGTGCGCCTTATGTATTTGTCAAGTACAGAAATAGCCCCCGTAATTGAGACTGCGCCGTATAATCCAGTGCACCTTATGTTGCGGAAAATATGGTAATCATTTCCCTCTCAGGCACATGGTGAGAGTTAGACATATGCTACACTTCATAATCGTCAGAATTCAATTCACGCCTTTGTCTTTTTTCCACACAGGGAGCATTTTAGATCTACATTATTTGATAGAATTAATATTCTTGTTTAAATAAATCGGTTGATTTTAAAACCACTTAATGGAGTTTCTTGCTAGTCATGATTTAAGACCACATCATTGATTAGACAGTTGCATGAATGTGCAGGTGTTAATAAAAAAGTGGATGGTGAGTGTATATTATAGGATTAATTTGCTACATATTGATGTTCAAAAAATACTTCTCTCTAAAGGAGGTGTGTTAGCCACTGCCCGCTGGGTTACTTTGAGGACACTCAGGTGCGAAGGTGCAGGCGTTGTCACCGAGGCTGTGAGAAGTGTGTTGGCCGAGGATCAAACGAGTGCCTCTCCTGCAGGAGAGGATTGTACTTCTACACCGAGGAGAGCTCGTGTGTAGAGAACTGCCCCACTGGATACTTCAATGATGAGGGTGAGGGTGGGAAACTGGGAATGTGTGACACTTTCTCTATGCATGTGTTCGTTCTCCTTTTCTTTCTTGCTTCTCCTCAGTGATTACTGAAAAATCATATAGTGAAAATGCCATGTACCACACAGCTAATCTGGGGTATATCAGCCAACATTACTGGAGACGAGAGAAGAAAAAAAAACATCAGAAACTACTGAGGTCCAGACCACAGTGTCTTCATAGCTAGTTAATGTACAGCATATCTCCACTGCTGTATCAGTATTTCATCATCTCCCTGATTCTAAACAAACTGAGCTCTGTCATTGCTTTTGTGACATCTGTCTTTGTTCTGAAGAGACAAATGATCAACGAAACAGGATACCTGGAAAGCACAACAAGTTTCTCAATATGTCAGTATGGTAAGGTGCAAGTTTTTCTTTTCCAGGATTTCTCCTCAAATCTACTTGTAACACTGGCGCACAGATTTAAGCCCCAAGACTGATATTTATTATCTGATTCTTAATCCATCAAATGCTGCCGCAACGAATACACACCATCTGTGTCAAATTGAGCTGAACTGAAATGGCTCTGGATATTGAGTGAATAAGCACTTTGCACACTTGCACAAATAGCAAACACTCTTTCTCACACACACGCACATATACACATATACTGAAATAGACATCTGGAGCATTTTGGATTGTTCTGTGCCATTTTGACAACACTTGTGATGGAGGTGGCCTTCATGTCACTACAAATCAGCATGTTGACTGGACATCTTGGCAATCATGAGCTCTGACGCAAAGACGCAGAGAATAGCCTGACTTGCATTATTAGTATTTGGACAGGTTAGCATCAGCACACACACACATACAACAGGCAGATGCTGCTGGAGTAAGTTTTCAGAGATTGCCTGAACGGTTTTAATTTGCACTTCCGGTAAACTATATTGTATCCAGATTCCCACGTGTTTAATCTATAGTGTAAAAATGCAAGATGATGTGAAAAGGCTGAATTTCCACCCTTTTTTCCCCCCTTCTGTCTCTCACTCTCTATTTTTCTCACTTTAGCTGTTTTTTCCCCCCTCTTTTTTATGTCTTTCTGACTGTCCCGTTGCAACCCTCTAGTTCAGAGACATTGTCTGAGCTGTCACGAGAACTGTATGAAGTGCCTGCAGGATTCTGACAGATGTACAGCATGCAAAAAAGGCTTTAGGTAAGACAAATCAAGGTCAAACGCTGTTGAAAACATCATTTAAAATTCATTATTCAGCTATTGGTGATGTCTTGAGCTTAAGTTCTTTTAAATATATATATATATTTTTTTTTTTACCAGACAGCCTGGTTGTGGTCATATGGAAATGAGACCAAGTTATGGTGATCTGTGCCCAGGACATTCTCTGGACTACCCATTATAATTCTGAATTGGATTAGTGGTTGTGAAACCATTTTCTTTGAACTAGCTCTCTGTTTATGGGTCATTTTACATCCTTTTGCTCAACTGTGGGTAGTGACTGAAAGAATAAGGTTCCTCAGCAGGGTTACTGGACCTACCCGTTGTTATAAGATGATGAGCTTGGCAATCTGAGAGAGCCTCAGAGTAAAGCCATTGCTCCTCTGAATCGAGTTAAGGTGTTTAGGGACCTTACAAGAATGTCCCACGGATGGCTCCAGGTAGAGCTGTATCAGGCAAGGATTCTCTGATGCATTCCCAGGACCCACTGCAGAGATTTTATCTCACAGCTAGCTTATGAACATCTGGTGATCTGTGGATGAGGATAAAGTCTGGATGATACCTAGTCTTAGCCTGGTACCACCGCAACCCTGGCCAGTAAAAAGAAAACATAGAACATTCAATACTGCTTTTTATGGCTAGATGTTTTATACGTTTAACTTGAATCAACTTTGATTACATTCCTTAAAAGCACACATATTTACACAAATTACCTTTATATTACTGTGGCCAGATTCTACAAGTCCTTCTTTTTCTGCAAGAGCTTTTTTCTACTTTTTGTAAAGTTTATTGTATTTTTATTAGTCCTTGGTCCAAAATATTATTTATGTGAATTAAGTTTGTAAAATTGATAAAATAGGCATTCTGGAGCAAAGATTGTAGCCACATGGTCTGAGTGATTTTGATTTTGATCAGATTTGTGCTTAGTGGAACTCTGAGAACAGCTGCAGTAAAGGAAATTTAAAAGTTCCAGTCTAAGCATGAATAGGTTACATTGAAGTAAAGAGCAGTCTGTGTTAGTTTACTGTCTAGGGTACATCTGGCCATCTTTATACAGTATGTGCTGTCTGTTCTGCGGTTTACACTTCCTGCAGCTTTATACTTTTAAAAAATCCTTTCTTTATTTCTCATATTCAGAGGAAACCGTCACATGCCTTGAGTCATGAGCTGGTGGGGACCCTATAGCACTTTATCTGCCTCGTTCAAAAGTTCTAGTTTGCACCGTTGAAGTAGTTTGTGGAGGCTTTTGGAACTCTTTGAGCTTTAGATCCCAGGCTCTTCATGCTGAGCTTCAGAGAATGAGAAGGACATGAAAGCATGTTTACCTTCTCATTTTTAACCACTAACCCCCATAACCTTGGCTCCCCATCAGAATTGTGCAATCTTTGTGCTAAAGTTTAAACCACTCAAAGAGCAGCGGGCAATAGACACTTAAATTACCTAAAACAGTGACAACCCAACTTGAAAGCCCTCTTCTGTCTTCATCTCTCTGTCTCCAATGTAGATGTTGTAAAAATGACTTCTCCTTTGTTTTTCCTGTAGTTTAGCAGGAATGACCTGCATCCCTGAGTGCACACATGGAACCTTCTTTAACTTGGAGGAGATGAAGTGCAGCCCCTGCCATGTCTCCTGCTCCACCTGCACAGGTTTTGTTTTATTTTATTCATGGCTAGGTATGCGTTACAGGATTTTAATGCATGACATGTACAGTAGCTCACAAAAGTGAGTACACCCCTTACATTTTTGTAAATATTTGATGATATCTTTTCATGTGACAACACTGAAGAAATGACACTGTGCTACAATGTAAAGTAGTGAGTGTACAGCTTGTGTAAC
>JAFFST010044732.1:19982-32742 GCA_022414735.1 Noturus placidus | reverse complement strand
ACTGTAACCACGACTCAAATCTGTACCCTGACAATGACTCAAATCTGCACTATAACCACGACTCAAATCTGCACTGTAACCATGACTCAAATCTGTACCTTGACAATGACTCAAATCTGCACTGTAACCACGACTCAAATCTGTACTGTAATCATGACTCAAATCTGCACTGTAACCACGACTCAAATCTGTACTGTAACCATTACTCAAATCTGTACTGTAACCACGACTCAAATCTGCACTGTAACCACGACTCAAATCTGTACTGTAACCATGACTCAAATCTGTACCCTGACAATGACTCAAATCTGTACTGTAACCACGACTCAAATCTGTACCCTGACAATGACTCAAATCTGCACTGTAACCACGACTCAAATCTGCACTGTAACCATGACTCAAATCTGTACCCTGACAATGACTCAAATCTGCACTGTAACCACGACTCAAATCTGTACTGTAACCACGACTCAAATCTGCACTGTAACCACGACTCAAATCTGTACCCTGACAATGACTCAAATCTGCACTGTAACCACGACTCAAATCTGTACTGTAACCACGACTCAAATCTGTACTGTAACCATGACTCAAATCTGTACTGTAACCACGACTCAAACGACCAATCCGTATGCCCACTGCCACTCCGTATACCCACCATTACTCTGTATGCCCACTGCCACTCTGTACACCCATTGCCACTCCATATGCCCAGCTTGAGTCTGTACACACACTGCCACTCTGTATGCCCACTGCGACTCTGTACACCCATCACCACTCTGTATGCCCAGCTTGAGTCTGTACACACTGCCACTAGCCAAACTTTTAAAGAGCAGTAAGAGACACAAAGCAAGTGAAGGAGATAATAAGCAGAAGAAATGAACTTCAGAGGGATAGGGGAAGTCTATAGTGAGGTCAGGAGTGGAGTTCACAGAGAACAGACTTGGAGAGAGGTGTCAGAAAGAGACCAGTGTAAATTATAGAGGAAGAGGACAGGACAATCCTGTCTTCCCCTATATCCAGCAGACAGGAGAGCAGACTGAGGTCAGAGCTAATCTACTGAGACCCTCAAGTCTTGATATTCACACAAACTCGTACAGGACAGGACACCAGTCTACCTAATGTCCACAACCACCAGGACCAGGATGTAATTATACTGTAAACCATTCAACAATAAACAATGAAAAATCTAAATGTTCATGATAATGAGCATGAGGAAAACACTTTCAAAGCAAAGTCTACAGACACATACAAATTAAACATACAAATTCTCTGGGGAAAAAAGTCTTTGAGAACTGAACTCTATTTCTTAAAATGAGGAAGGAGCCATCAGTGTCAGTACTTTGAAAACTTTGTTTTCCAAGGCGTTTTAGACTTTGTGGTTTCTCTGTAACATGAAAAGCTGCAAAAATATCGTCTTATTGAGTTGAAGATGAATAAAATAAAGAGATGCTGGTGAGGGAACGACTGTTTATAGCTGCTGTACCATACGTGAGAACAGGAACTGGCTTGAATGTAACTGTAAATGGTTGACACTAAACTATAAATGGTAAACATTGTAATTGTTGACAATACACAGCTCAGCCTGCTGCGTATTTAATCAGTACTTATTACATTTCTGCTCTCCATCACTTCCTGATTCATTGAAGAATGATGGCTGGTATCATAAACAGACTGAGTGCATCACTGATCCTCTACTTTAAACAATTACAGGAAATATAGGGATTAATGGATGTCTGGGATGAATTTTACGTCTCTAAGTGCGTTCTTAAAGTTGCAGTCAAGTCCAAAAGCCTGAGAACCATTTTGTTTCATCGGTTATTCTTTCATAACTTCAGCTTAAATCGGTGAAGAATCGATAATATTTCAGAGAAACAGCATTTGAGAAAATTTGTGCCGTCCGTTTATTGAATCTAAACCTGTAGAGTGTCACGTCGAGCTTCTTGTTCTGTGAGCAGATTGAATTAAAGACCGAATCACACAGGCAGACAGTGTCACAAACAGTACAGTGACGGACAGAGAGACAGATTTCACCTGATGTCACAGTGGGAGGATGTGAAAGGCGTGAACGGTCGATTCGGCCTGTGCTGGAGAACTGAAACCTCTCACTGACGGTCTGATTGATACAAAGTGCAAAGTGAATGAAAACACTGCAGAGGTCAAAGCAGAGAGACACGACGTCCTCACAGGAGCTTCACAAAACGAGACTGTACGGTGTCTGAAGAAAAGTAAAAGCAGTTCAACATCTAAACACTGGAGTTGTTGTGTACTCAGAAGGCGTCTCAGTGCCTCGTTAAGGCTGCTGGATGGTCCACGGTCTTCGTCTCAGTTTTTTTTTTTTTTTGTGGATGTGAGCTTTAAGAACCCAGAGAACCAATTCTTCCTCAGACGTTCAGCCTGATTGGAAATGTCACAGCTGCTCCAGTCTCGGTACTTTTTCATCATTCTGTATTCGTCTCAGTAATAGAATAACCGTGAATGGTTATCTGATTAGCGCACGGTGGCTTAGTGGTTAGCACGTCCGCCTCACACCTCCAGGGTCCAGGGTTCGAGCCCCACCGAGGCCATGTGTGTGCGGAGTTTGCATGTTCTCCCCGTGTGTCGGGGGTTTCCTCCGGGTACTCCGGTTTCCTCCCCCAGTCCAAAGACATGCATGTTAGGCTGATTGCGTGTCTAAAGTGTCCGTAGTGTATGAATGTGTGTGTGAGTGTGTATGTGATTGTGCTCTGCGATGGACTGGCACCCTGTCCAGGGTGTACCCCGCCTTGTGCCTGATGCTCCCTGGGATAGACTCTGGGATTTTCCCCGTGACCCTGAAAAGGAGTAAGGATGGATGGATGGTTATCTGATTACTGTTTCAAAATCCAGGAATGAGTGCTGATGATACAGATGATACAGATACTCATCATATATATATATATATATGTGTGTGTGTATATATATATATATATATATATATATATATATATAATATTTTAACAAATATATTTTTAATTCACTTAATTAAAAAGATTCAGTGAATTAAAAATAAGTCCTACACTTACATGCCAAATATAATAAATGTAACAAAATCCTAACAAATGATGCAATCATGTCGCTTTATATGTAAACGTTGCCAGTACCAAAAAAAAAACACAATATTTTTTTTCCAAATCCTTTTCCAAAATTTTCCATTTGTTACAGGATCACAGATTTCCATCTTGCTCCGATAACCAATCCCAATTGACCATTCTATACTTGCTAGTATCGGCCTGACACCAATGTCAGGTATCAAACTCTACATCTCTACAGAAAACTGTTTGCCAGGAGATCACAAGTTTGGATCCTAACACAAGGTTATTATCGTTAACGACAATGTAGGATTCACATTTGTGAGTGGTGACACATCATATATGTGGACCTCTTATGTCTGGTATGGATTTTGGCAGCAACATCCTCAGTACTTAAACTGGGAATGCTTCACCACAGACCATTTCATCGTTGTCTGTCAATCATGTTCATCAATAGTAGTGACAATAGTGTGTGTGCATGCCCTGAAGTGTTCATCCAGACGACGTTTTCTCATGCGATCGAAACTCCCTGCAAAAAGGGAAATCACAATGCCAGAAGCCACCCAGTAGGGCATGGTGGAACATATGGAAAAAACCCAGACTCGATATCAGCACATCAATGTCTTTGAAATGGAAAAAAAACCAAACATTTTCGTTAACTGAACTGCGACTATAACATCCACCTACGATACGAAACAAAACGAAATTCGGAGAATAAAACGTACGTTTTTATATTTTAAATGTTGGGTGTTCTGACTCGGCATGGATCCATCAATGCTGTCGAATCATCTATGACCAGTACATGACAGAGCCATAGTAGCAGTGGAGCGCTAATGGCCAAATGAACAGGTAGAAAAAGACTGAACCCAATGGGGTTTTTTTTGAGTACAATTACCATGATGTTTATAAACTAAATCGATGCTAAAACTAAATACAAACTAAAAGTAATGATTTTTTCTAACGATAAAAACGACTGCTGTGGCTCAGTCGGTAGAGCGGGTTGTCCACTAATCCACTAATCGTAGGGTTGGTGGTTCGAATCCCGGCCCGGGTGATCCCATGCCGAAGTGTCCTTGGGCAAGACACTGAACCCTAAGTTGCCCCCGATGGCAAGCTAGCACCTTGCATGCAGCTCTGCTACCATTGGTGTGTGAGTGTGTCTCATTTGTAAGTCGCTTTGGATAAAAGCGTCTGCTTAATGAATAAATGTAAATATACAAATATAAAATCAAAACGATTTACACACCAATAAAACTAACTGAAACCAAACTGAGATTGGAAACCAAAATACAAAACAAAATAAAAAACATAAACTAGTAATATATTTAAAACTATTAAAATCCTGATCCTAATCATCACAGCCATCCATCCATCCATCTGGCTGTGCTTTCTGGGTGGGAGGGGCATATTTTCCATCTCCCCTGAGAGCCAATCGTTGGCGCCTGTGAGATCATGTACGAGTGTAAGAAAGCAGATAGTGTTTTCCACCGAGTGTCTTACGCAGCCCTGTTTAAAAAGATGCCTTCACGCGTCTTCGTGTAAATTGTCTGGTGAAGAAATTGGCGAGAAAATCAGAGAAACAAACGAACAAAAAAAGCTCGAAGATACGACATTTAAAAGCAACTTTCTGATGCTTATTTGTAAACTTAAACAGACAATGGTCAGTTTTCCTGAAACCTGTGCATGTAGATTATGAAGTCAGTATGTGTATGACTCGTTCAGCTATAGCTTTTGGGACGGCTTTAGAACTGTATTCTGAAATGATTATAGACATGGTGTGAAAATACTCGAAAATACCGGAGACTGTGTAGCAAAGTCATGGTGTAGTCATTAAAAGACTTTTATTATATAACCATATCATTCATGTTTAATCTTTTCCTTCCTGTCACTGACATGACCAAGAAGTCCCCTGACCTCCAATCAACATCCAACACTGAACATCTGCACTAAACACGAGCCAGCTTCACTCAGCTCTCATGAGCTCTATGCTCAGTGTTTAAGGTAAAATCAATACTAGTCCTGAAATGGAGCTTAAACATCTGTAAAGCACAACAGCTGCTCTGACTACACAGCTGTATTCATGCTGTTGTAAGTGATTACAACCGATTGCACAGAACTTAATGGAAATCTGTTCGACAAGACAGGAGCACACATCTCGCTGGTTCCTAGTGTGACTTGCTCCGACGTGAACACACGCTGGTCTCAAAGCTCTGCTGCACTCACCATAATGATCCTCTTGAGTGTCTTTGACGTGGGGCTCCGGTGTCGCTGTTCCCACTGTGGATGAGGCACTGAGGACATGGAGGAGTGCTCGAAAATCATGTTAAAGCCAGAAAATGAGTGCAGAGACAGACTGAACTTGCTGGGCTTTCTCACTCTCGCGCTCACACACACACACACACACACACGCGCACAAAGCTCTTACCAAGCACTTAGTAAAACACACGACTCTGTTCTGAAGCGTTTCCTGTTACACACTGATGGAACAGGAACACAGAGTAATGCAGAAGCTCCTCGGTCCTGAACATGTCAGAGAGCTGAAAGTTACAGCTTTCGGACTGTTACGACGGGCTGACACTGCAGACTCCTTCCATAACTGTTAAATAAAGAAAACTCCCTCTGACCAATCACAAACCAGAATTCAGATTCTTCAAACGAATGCACCGTGGTGACGTTCTTATAATCCATTTGTACTCTTCAAATCACCACAACAGTCTCTCTGGGTGACAGTTTAACACTGAGAGGTGTTTTTTTCTGCTTGGAAGTTTTTGTCCCTCTCTTTGGTAGTTTGATTTTACATGTACATTTATTCATTTAGCAGACGCTTTTATCCAAAGCGACTTACAAATGAGACACACTCACACACCAATGGTAGCAGAGCTGCATGCAAGGTGCTAGCTTGCCATCGGGGGCAACTTAGGGTTCAGTGTCTTGCCCAAGGACACTTCGGCATGGGATCACCCGGGCCGGGATTCGAACCACCAACCCCACGATTAGTGGATTAGTGTACAACCCGCTCTACTGACTGAGCCACAGCCGCCCCTATTTTACCCCTCTCTTTCTTAGTTTTTGCCCCTCTGCTTGGTAATTTGATAAAAGTTTGTCCTTCTCTGTGGTAGTTTGGTAGTTTTTACCCCTCTGTTTGGTACTTTAGTAGTCCCCCCCCCCATCTTTGGTACTCATCGTTTACCCCTCTGTTTGGTACTTTAGTAGTCCCCCCCCATCTTTGGTACTCATTGTTTACAAAAAAAATCGTTGTCAAAAACGATTTGTCACGCCACAACAGCATTTCTGAAAATATCTCCACACACAAATTAAACGTAAAAAAAAAAAAAATGATTTGAAAGCGCTCACATGAGCACGCCAGACCAGTATGTGGTGACAGTACGTCATAAACCGTTATATCAAATACCTCAAGAATAAGTGCAGAGTGTAGAGCGCTACAGATTGGGGAAATGCAGAAAAACACCAACATCGGCAAACATTTAAAACAAATAAAACAGTTAAAAAAAATAGATACATTTCTCCAATGAGACAAAAATGCAGAGAAAAAAACGTAGGTTTTCAACAATAATAATAATCCACGTGTGTTTGGGGAGGGGGCCTAAACGAATAGATCCACATGGACAATGATATGAAAATAAATCTCCAGAGAAACTAAAAGCGTTTCTTATAATAGAACATATGAAGAGATGTTTTCCTGGGAAATAAACCACAGCACTGAGAGATGACGCGTGAAGCTACTTTTCTGTGCTAATGGACCAGTTACAGGAGATAACAAAACCATCAGACCAGATCAGACCAGATCTATAGTGCCAAACATCTATACATCATGCAGAGAGCGATACAGATAAAATAGTATGGAGAGACAGCACTATCTATATATCTCTTTTAGCTAAACCACATACTCACTCACACCCACACACACGCACACACACACACACACACACAGCAGCAGAAATCTAAAGGGCAGAGAGAAGCACACATGCTATTTAGATCGTTTTCCATTTTGTATTTAAGAGATGGAACAGCCGAAGTTCCATTAAAACGTAATAAAAAGTTGGTAATTAACCAGACGGAACTAAAATCATGGCTGTATGAAAGAATAATGAGAAATATAGGAGAGAGCGGAGAGAAAGAGAAGAATGAATGTATAAACAGAAGATGGAGATCTGTAGTAAAAGATGTAGCTGCCCCTAACAAAGAAAAACTCATCACCGGTTTTGCTGAAGGAGAACCACAGAAGAACGAGAGAAGAACCAGAGACATGACAAAACTTCCATATGACTGAGGGAACGGGATTTAGGACACGTGTCAAAGAGGAAACGAGGCAGAAATGGAGATACAAGGTTTCTCTCGACTGATACACATGACGTATACCTTCCCCTGACTCCCTGTGACCTCGCTGTCATTGTTCTCTACCCAATCTCTTTACCTGCTGAACATGTAGATCACCGATGGAGCTGCTCGAGTGATAGAGGACATGTCTAACACGCCGTTCACTTCTTCTAAAGCAAGACTGTGAGAAAGATCTAAGCGTGAGGAGAAGAGAATGCGGATAAAGGAATTACGCAGTTGAATTTATTCTGTAAGAGTCAGAAACATTCCTCAGTGATACAAGCAGCAGCAGCAGAAGAAGAAGAAGACGAAGAAAAAAATCAAAGCTTGTTAGAACTCAAGGTTAAGAGCTCAAGCTTACAGGTTTATTCAGGAAGATGAACAAAAATACATGAAAACAAATAACCAATCCTGGACCGTGATTGGTCGGAAAGGTGTTGATTAGTTTTCTATACCAGCAGCTTAACACGCTTGCTCTAATACGTTGTCGTTTCCATAGTAACGGCATGTTCACACGGACGTGTACGTTGGACGCTCCACATACACGGATTAAAAGCGTGTGAAATTGTCAATATGGTGAGGTTTTCTGTAAGAAGATGGACGAAAGGAGTCTCCAGTGTCAGAGGTAAAGCTGTAACTTTATGTTTTCGGATATTTCCAAGATGGACGAGTTTACGCTTCTTTGCGGTTTTTCTTATTAACTTCGAGAGAGAGAGAAAAAGAGACAGTGGTGAGCGAACGACTGTTTATAGCCGCTCTAATGTGAGTAAGAACAGGAAGTAACTTGTTTTGCATTATATTTCGTTATAGAGTTTTAGTACAAGAGTGAACATTAATACTAATCTATAAAGATGTAAATGGCGCACTTATATAGCGCTTTTATCGAAAAGCGCTTTACACTGTGTCTCATTCACCCATTCACACACACACACTCACACACCAATGGTAGCAGAGCTGCCATACAAGGCGTTAACTTGCCATCGAGAGCACCTTAGGGTTCAGTGTCTTGCCCAACACTTCAGCATGTGGAGTCACATGGGCCGGGAATGGAACCGCCAACCCTACGATTAGTGGACAACCTGCTCTACCGACGGGACCACAGCCGCCCTGTAAAGATTCAAGTTGGGTCTTGACTTTGTATTTATACTTGGACTGGTCTCGGACTGAGTCTAATCACTGGTGCAGTGCACATATCAAGCCTTCAATGAGGTTTTGACGGTTTTCGATCATGATTTTTGTCTCACTTTTAATCGGACTAGATTTTGACCTAACCTCGACCCCCTCAAGACTCGACTGGGCCTGGACCTGGACCTCGACTACAACCCCACTGATTCAATACAGTACAATCTGGAGCTGTGATTGGAGGTGGATGCTCTCCTGCCAGCTGTGTTATCATTAAAGATCTGTAACGGAAATCTCATTTACGTTGATGGATTATTTTCTTTTTCATGTTTCAGTGTGGTAGTGACTGCGGTCTAATTCCAGTTTTATGGGTAAACGCAGCAGAATATGGTGCAGCTGCTGCTCATTTGTCTCCATCATGTCCCTCATGTTCAGGGGAACGTTGAATCGGGTTTGATATACAACAGATCCGCTCTGCTGAAGCTGCTGTTACAGACCACACATACATACACACACACAACACAACACAAGCCCTGCCAGGACCCTAATGTTTTTATTACACCATTAATCTCCTGCAATAGGGGCTGGAGAGAGAGTGAGAGTGTGTGTGTGTGTGTGTGTGTGTGTGTGTGTGTGTGTGTGTGTGTGTGTGAGAAAGTGAGAGAGAAGAGAAAGTTCAGGATGGTGTCTGAAGAAGCTGGTTAATACTGAGAATAAAAGCTGCGGTACTCAGGGGACCTGAACTCCAACTAATCCCGTGATTAATTTAAGACTCACTGCTTTCACACAGTTAATGAGCGTTCGCATTTCAGTCCATACAGGATTCCACAGAGGTTTTTTTTGTTTGTTTTTTTTTTTGCGATTGTGGCAAACAAAAATGCTTCATTTTTCTGCAGCTTGTTTTTTTTTTATTCAAAATTCGCTTTTTTGTGTGGAAAACTACTTGAATTGGCAAAATCGCAGTGATGTTTGTCAGTAAACAAGACCTTTTAGCTGTACTCATGTTCGATGCACGTGAATCAAAGAGGGTGTTGGCTGAATACGCATCGTCATGACGTCACGTGACACGTCTCGTTCATTTTGAAAATTTTGCAAGCTGCTTGATATAATATTTGCAGAGCTTGTGTTCATTTCTGCGATCGCAAAAACCGTGAAATCCTAGAGGGACCGGTATATGCAGGACCGGATCTAAAGCTGTAGGAGGGGACCTGAAGAAACGGCGGACTTATACACGCCAAAAGATCGGTACGAGGATCCATTCAAATGAATTTGACGCTTCTTTATCAGGCTTAAGTGAGAAAATCTCGATTCAAATAATCGCTTCTTGTTGCTTCGTTATTGCCGCAGCTATGGGTTGCGTTCACACATAGACAATAAAGTTTCCCTTTCCATGACTGTTAAAGAGCTCAGCTGCAGCTCCTTCCTGTAATGTTACATAAACATCTAGCAAAAAACTTCATTAGGGGGATTCATCAATAATTGTCCGTTGTTGTTAAACAGAAAATAGTTTTATTAATCCATTCATGATTAGTCTTAGGGTATTAGACTTCATATAAAAACCCTAATGAACTTTCTTTTACTCTCACATTATCCGCTGTTACCCAGATGAGGACGGGTTCCCTTCTGAGTCCGGTTCTTCTCAAGGTTTCTTCTTCGTATCAGCTCAGGGAGTTTTTCCCTCACCACCGCCACCACCGGCTCGCTCAATAGAAATAAATTCACACACTTAAAATCCGTATCCTGTGTTTATATGTTTCTGTAAAGCTGCTTTGAGACTATGTCCACTGTTACAAGTGCTACTCAAATAAAATTGAATTGAATTGCAGTTCTGTGGATCACCTGCGTATAAGTCCCTGTGAATGAGCCGTTACTATAGAAACGGTAACGCCATAGAACGAGCGGATTAATCTAAACCTATCATTTGATTTATTTAACAGCTGGGACTACTGTCTGAGCAATGCTGTTATAAAATAATCACCCCTCTTCTGACCAATCAGATTTTTAAAAACATTTTGCAGTATGAAAATAACAATAATAAAGACACTTGTGTTAATGAAATATCCAATGAGCCAATGTCTGATCTAAGGGACACTATCTCAAATCGATGGCTTTCTTTCTAATCTTCACATCAGATTAGACACTCTTCACAAACATGACATAATTCCAGACACAGAGGAATGAAAGAAAGCTGAGAGAAGTGTCAGTGTAGCATCTCAAAAATATTTCATCAGGTGACTTCTCTAACAGTCATGTGATCGGAGTACAGTGGTACCTCTACCTACGAGCAGCTCCACCTACGAGATTTTCGACCTACGAGATGGAACACGGGGCATATTTCTGCTCGACCAACGAGCTGAGGTTCGAGCTACGAGATGGGAAAATTTCGAAGATTGAAGATTTTGAATTTACAGTAGATATGTAATCGTATTATATGCAATCGTAGGGTGTCCTTGGGCATGACACTGAACCCTAAGTTGCCCCCGATGGCAAGTTAGCACCTTGCATCGCAGCTCTGCTACCATTGGTGAGTGAATGGGTGAATGAGACACAGTGTAAAGCGCTTTGGATAAAAGCGCTATATAAGTGCTCCATTTACCATTCATTTTGGCTGTCTATGATTCATAATTATTTATAATATAAAGTAGAATATGTAAAGAAAGTGCAATTTTAGTTAATGTTACGTAAGATAAATGTTTAGTGCAATACGTACAGTACAGTATCGTAACTGTGCGATTCAAGTTTACCGCCGTCTCCATGCCTCCCTCCCTATTCAGGTATATAATCGCAAAAAAAAACAAAGAAAAAAACCAGAATAAAATGACTAACACATGGCACATGATTGAGGGGACTTTGAAATGATAGATGACCTCTCTGTAGATCTGTATATGCACATCATTGTTACGGTGCATGCCTGATCTGCATTCACAAACCTGAACCGTTGACTGTTTAGCATTAAATATTTCCTTTTATTCATTTCAGCACCACTTTTCCCTTACTGCAGTGTGTGAAGAAAACATTCAGGGACGACGAGCCTTCGAACTCCGCGTTTTCTTTCTGTAAACGAATGGAATGGAATTATAAAGTGAAGGCTTATCTTCGCTCTATGTTTGTTTTCAAGCTTTATTCGGATATGCGATTGCGTAGAACATCACTATGCTGTTGGAAGTGTTTACTTTAGATGTACACTCACAACTGAAAAGCCCTTCAGGCCGTAAAAGCTCCGTTCACTGTACCGTCTCAAGAGCCGCATCTTTTCCGTCTATAAAGCTCAAAGCCAAAGGTGCCCCTGAGAGTGGAATCACGTCTGTGGAACACTTTTAAACACCGTTTTACTAAATAAAAACGTTTGACTCGTATAAGACCTACTCCAAGTGTCCTTTCAATATCTCTGGCTGTCCGTCTGTTCTATCACGAACACAGTCTGTGACAGCAGAACCTAGAGGAGTGAGGAAGAGGAACACTAACCAACAACACAACACTGTTCAGTGATCAGTGATCAGTTTCAACATAAAGTAAAACACATGGATATAATAACTACAAAAAACGCACATGTGCATCCTTCCAGCCATCCATCTCTCTCTCCCAATGATTAGACTACTCAGTGCCAGGCGTTCATCCTGACAGCCTGGCCCCTCCCTCATCGCAGAGTGGTTAAAGTGTTTGGCTTCTAATCAGAAGGTTATGAGTTCAAATCCCAGCAGGGATACAACAATTTGAAATGAGTCAGGAATACACACAATCATGGAGCACAAAGCTACATTTCCACAGTACAAATTATCTGAGTAACACAGTTCAGCGGCAAAATAAACAATTTTAAGCATCAGCACTGGTGTGATGGCTAAAAAATGTGGCACCTCAAAAAAAATGTATAGAAAAAGAGCCATGACACAGAATACAAAACTTTTGCAACTCTTTGACTCAGAGTTTCAGAGAAGCTTTAATTAGTCTGGCTTTAAGTAAGGAATTAAACACCCTGTCATGTTGTTATAGGAAAATAACAAAGGAACAAAGAGGTGGTGTGAATGAGTTGATCGTTTTACTAAAATAACCCGTCCCAAAGTGTATTATTCTCCTCATGCCACAGAAATTCGCCGAACGATTACAGTTTGTTTGTAATGTTGCAGAACATGCAAAACAAGTGACTTCCTGTTCTCACTTACAGTGGTGAGAAAAAGTGTTTGCCCCCTTCCTCATTTCCTGTTCCTTTGCATGTTTGTCACACTTAAGTGTTTCGGAACATCAAACCAATT